>CANXYI012152302.1:0-18754 GCA_948208565.1 Hura crepitans | reverse complement strand
ATACACTATTATCATGGCATTTTGCTTCATCATGTGTATTATCTTAAATTATCTCATGCATGCATGCATACTTCTCTTTTCTTTTAAAAATTACATTTCTTATTAACCATAAAATTTACTTAAATTATAGACTCTTTCACACAAAGCATCTATATAATATCATGTATTGACAAGCATATATTTATGTTCATTATGATTTAATTTATTTTTAAGAATTTTCATCTGACATTCATTACACATATTGATGTCCCATTTCTTCCTAAAACCATACTATTGCCTAGATAAAAGACTTATAGGCATATAAAGGTCCAAAACTATAAGTACCTAAAGGTACATACTGTAGTACTTGAAGATACAAATTGTGGTGCCCAAAGGTACAAATCGTAAGATAGCTAAAGCTATCAATGGTGGCAGATATGCTAGTTTCCATTTTCCATATGCCAAACTATCCTATAACCATAACAAATCAAAGGTAGAAATAAGATTTAAATTGAACAATGTTTTATCTCTATAACATTATTGCTTACATATTCATATACCTATCTATGTTGACTTTCACATTTCCTCATTTCTATAATCTACATATTATCAATCACACATATCGTCACACATATTTGCATATTATCTGTTTGATATATCATTATCTCTATATTATGTATATGTTAGTCCCACATATCAACATATGTATTGTATATATCATAGTCATAAATATCATCATTAATTCCATATTCATAACACCTTTAAGTGTATTTCACTTGTGAATAAGTCTCCAGTAATTACTTGCTCAAATATACATATTAATTATTATTATGTAAATCAAACTTTACTGAAAGTCCACAATTCAGATACCTATAGCTTCTACTCTAAATCATATGACAAGTATCCATCCTCTAATCTTTATCCAAGGCATAACAATTTATAGTCTTTTTATCACTTTAGGAATAAATTCCCTAATCATTACATAATTAAATACATGTTCAAGTGTTTTAGCCTAAGAAACATTTTCATCATCGAAACCTCAATTTTTTCATTTATAGCCATATTCTTATGCACATGGACATAGTATTATAATTACAACATATGAATAAGGAAAATCTCCTTAAATCTTTCATGCATATAAGTTTGGCAAGTGTTCTTGTTATGTATAAATCTCATTTTCTCTATACTACTTCCTATCAATATACTATTTATAAAGTGCTAATTCATTTAGACAAACATATCTTGTCAATAACTATGGTTTCCTTTTGGTATATATTTTAACCAATACTTATTTTTTTTATAAAGTTTAATTTATTTGCATAGCAAGATCTTTTTCATGCCAAATATTTAACTTTATGCTTAAGTCAAGACACAAATATAGAAAAAACGTAAGTTTAAAATCCCAATATATCAATTTTAACAACTATATGAATCTACTAAGGTTTCTCATTTTTCAAATCAATCAAACACTTAAACCCTTACATATCATATAATCACATTTATTATGTCAATATTACTACATTAGATAAGTTCCAATACTCTAACTACACGTAATTGTTCGATTTGAAAACCATGTTAGGAATGACTTTTCCAATCAACTTATTAACTTTAGTCGTACATATAAATTAAAAGCATAATCAATTTTCATTGTATTTATTCACTACAATATATTTGCTTACTTATTCTTATTAAATTCTTATATGAACTCAAGTATTGATTGTAATTCCTATTTACCATACTTTAACCATTGTGTATGTGGACCTTTAGACTATCCTTAATTACTTTAGATAGTTTTTCAAAGTAATGACTATTTAGTTTTTATGTTAGTCTTATTTCCTTTTCTTTCCATTATTCTTATCTATAAGTGGTCAAAACTTTGTCTTTATAAATATGTTTATCATTCTTATTGTATAAGAACCTTACGTCAACTTTATCGAGCTTATTACCTACGAACTATATGTCTTATACATATACATTACTTGAGTAAATTTTTATTAACTTCATAAATCTCTACTTTAATTCCACATATTTAATCAAATCATGTTATGTATAATGTGATTACGTGTGTTATACTCATAATTGACTACTTTTTAAAATTAGAAAATGGCTTATAAAATTTTAACATACTTATTGCCATACTGGATAATAGTATAAATTAACCTTTATTTTATTTTTATAGTCACTTACTACCCTCTTATTCTGATGCATGCAAACCATACTTTATATACACATATGTATATTACCTTTAGTTATCAAGCAATAGATTTTCTTAATTTATGGCTAGACACCTCTTAAGACTTTTACATCAGAGAATTATTAATTGGGAATTAATTATAGGCTCAATGAGAATGAATTATAAGAGTCCCAGTTGAACTAGGACTCTAATTCACTATGTAATGCCAATGTGTTTTAGAAACCCATAAGGTCGCACACCTATGAAATTGAAATGATTATCAAAGCTTTTGATATTTCAATAATGTGAGATATCATTGAAAGGAGAATAAATAAGAAAGAAAAAGGGAAATTGGGCTTGTACCCTAGTTGACCTAGTTTGACCTTTTAAGTATTAAAATGGACTTAGGCTTCAAAGGTCAAACAAAAGGTGTATTTTTAACATAATTTTAAATGGACCATTTATAGTTTAAAAGGACTATAAATTAGGCTTATGGATAATTTAAATTAAGTCCTAAAAGTGCCTCAGAAGGAATCCTAAAAAGGCACTTAAAGTTCAATGCACATGGACCTTCTTATTAGACCTTGTATAATAAACAAAAGGGGCCCAATTTGTGGGCCTCCTTAAACAAGATTTATATAAGATTTTAAGGGTTAAAATTTGACCTAAAGAGGCTTATTTTAGTATAAATAGACTATATAAAATAAGAAAACATAAGTCACCACCAAATAGACATAAAATACTCATACTCTCCTTGTGAATTTTTAAATTATCTTTTTCTTCTTCTCCCTTTCGAATAACTTACTAACACCTAGATATTTAATTGCTTTCCACTTTAACTCTTTTATGGATACCTTAGAGGTGTTCTGGGTGAGGATCACTATGGTTTGCTATAACCTGATAAGGTAAGTGAAGATAAGGAATCACTAATCAACAAATAATGGTAAAATTTCTATGCTGCTTAATTTTTCTATTATCTGTCATTTTAATTTATTTGATTCCATATTATCATTATTTGGTTTTGCACAAAAATTTTAATTTTTCACTATGCTTGACTCATGTAAAACCAATATTGGTATCAAAGCTAGGTTCTCAAATAATTCAAACATTCGAAAATTTTTATTATGGTTGATTTAGACATAAAATATGATTTTATGATTTATTGGTTCAATGGTGACTCTTGATTTTAATTTTATGATCAAATCTTATTAATACGATTAAAATTTATTTTGCATGATATTGAAATCATATGTCTTGATTTTTAATGGGATAAAATTGGTTTTAAGAAGAAAATTATTCTTTTATATGTATAAGTGGTTTTTGTGAATAAAAGAATATGCCTTGTTCCTATTTTCATACTTTATGATTTAATTGCTATTTTTGTGGTTTAGTCTAATGTATGATTAACTAAAATATGAATTTTAATTTGGGTCACATGTTGCATGAAAATTAATTTTTTTTTTTTGGTAAAATAAGTGAGATAAGAATTCGTATTTTTTGAGAGGTAAAAAACTGAAAAGGCATAATTGGTTTGGCATTTGTTTCATTTGCTTTCCAAAAATTCCAAAACTTATTTTTAATGAATATGAGATATTTATGATATTAATTAAATATTTTTAAGTGGTAAAAATCATTTACACATGATTGAGGGTCATAAACTTACTTAAGTGTTAAGATTGTGCACAATTTTGCATCATGTAATTCTATTTTTTGTTAGTTAGTTTTGCCATGGGTTCAATCACACAAAGGGTTATTTGAATTGATAAAAGTCATTATAACATTTCTAAAAAGGTTTTAATGGTTGCTAGAAATGATCCAAACTCACTTGTGTTGATTTCAGGGTTTATGGTGCGAAAAGTTTTACGGTTCATTTAAAATTTAATTCCTAGGGAACTACTGGTTAAAGATTTTTAATTAAACTTAAAAGAAGATTTGATTGGATTTTTATTTTTTTTGGAAGTTTATGATAATTATCATACTTAATTTAATTTAATTTAATTTAAGTAAAATTTTGTTAAATTAAATTAAATTCAAATAAGATGATTTTTGTCATGTAAATTTGAATTCTTCATGGAATGTGATTTGTAGTAGAATTATAATTGTAATCCTATTTTAATTTAAATTTTTAATTGGATTAGGACTTTAAATTATAGATAAAGATTAGGTTTTATTCTGACATAATATGAATAATTGTACCTAAATGGATAAGGATAAGTGAACAAGGAAATTTAGATTTTCTTCTAATTTAGAATTTGATTCTAGATGATATGCTTGCATTGCTTGATTTGATTTAGAATTCTAATGTGATTAGAACTCTTACAAAGGGAGTGATGTAATTTAATAATTCAATGAGATTAAATAATTAAATTACAAGATTAATTTGATTAAAACTCTATATTACAAGCATATGAAAACTAAAATGATTAAGATGTATAAACCAAACAAGTTTTATAAGAGTTATAATGCTATAATCAACCATAATCAATTTTTGAAAGTTTAAATACATGTGATGTATTTGAAATGCATACTAAAGGTATATGATTGGCATGATGACTAGTTATAGACTATGACTAATGTGATTTGTAATGCCCTAGGAACTCAATTTTATAAATAGTATTCACTAACTCATGAATAGTGTCCTCAAGTGACTAGGGTCACACTGAGGTGGCAGAGGGGAGATTCTTAGTTATAGAACTAAAATCAGCAAAATGATGATAACAATGAAATAATTACCACTAACCACTCAACCAGTAAATTTTTTCATGTTGAGAACTAGTGAATAGTCACTTAGGTTTGCATTAAGTTGGGAAATGGTCAAAATGTGCCCCGATTGATTCGAAAATAGCATGATTTTAAGGACAAAAATTCCAATGAGTCTAATAGTGATGAAATTAGAATTTTTTAATGTCATTTAGTATTTTAAGTTAATTTTCTCAATATGTTAGTGGATAGTTACTCGAGTTTCCTTTGGCTTTTGGACTTCAGATTTTCAGGGTTCCTTAATTGATAATTTTTAGAATTTTGGCACTAAAAGAAATAGTTTTAAATGCCTTAAATATTTAATTTGTATTGTTGAAGCTTAAAATATAAATATGATTAATCTAGACTATCAGATTGACATGTGGTATGATTTGGGCTATCCAAGCTCTTAATATGTATTGTTTGGCATATGTACATACATGCACATATGGAAACCTTTCATCCTTCTCCCTCTCCTCCCTTTGGCTGATGACATTCCTATACCTCCCCTTTTATTCCTTTTTCTTATTTTTACCTCTAAAAATAAGTGGTTTTTCAAAGGTTAAACCACCTAACTTGGCCTCTATAGTCCCTAAGCATGGATGTATTGAGAAAAATCCAAGGAGTTGCTTGTTTGGAGAGACTTTATCACTTGATGAATAATGACTATTTTGAGTTAAGAGGGAAAATTTGGTGGAAGAAAGGAGAGATAAGGATTAAGATGCATAATAAGAGTGCTTTAGAGCCCACTGTATGTGAATTTAGTGAAAGATGTATTGTGTGTGGCTTGTTTGTATAATTCAAGTATGTGTGTGTATAGATATGGTATGATTTGTCTGTATGTATGCCATTGTGTATGAAAAGTGTGCGTATGAATTAACCACATGAATAAGAATATGTATGAATGATAAAGGGACTGGAAAACAATATATTTGTATGTGTGTGAGTGAAATAACCAAGTGGTGAAAACAATAATATGTCAATATGTATATGTGTGATTACAAGTATTAAATGTGTAAATGTACTTATTCATTTGTTAGGTGCATGATTGAGTTGAGAAAATGATAAGAACTAAAGTGTATTTAGGGTTTAAGGTAATGGTTTAAAGATATGATTAAGTGGCATGCATGTATGTGTGTTAGATTAAATGTAATTTAGGTGTGGGTGGATTTAATTCCATGTGGTGAGTATGCTTTAGTCAAAGATAGAGTATAAGGACTTGCTAATAGAATGGCCAAATGAGACTCAATTAGATAATGTGTGTGTGTGAGAATGAGATAAAAAGGAAGCTAATGTAGGAATGAGTTAAGTAAATATAACATGTGGAATTGAGTTAAAGTATTAGGACAAAAATGAACATCCATGTGTAATTGGAACATGGCTGAGTGTCTCACTTTATTAATGTGAATGAATGTATATATGTGGGAGTGTGAATTGTATGTTAGAAATCTTACTTGATTGTGATAAGTCTAATATGCTAGAAAAATTTAAATGCAAAGGTAAGTGGCTAAATAGCAAGTAACATAAAAATGATAGTATGTGTTTATGGGTTTGCAATGTAGAAAGAGGTATGGAAATTATGATAAATTTAGGAATCCCTAAAGTAAAGTTATTAAATGAAAATGAGTACAAGTTAATGTAACTAGATGAGATATGAGTTGTAACATACGTGATGATGAATAGTATTGGAATGAAAAATAGGAACCTGAGACTATGATATTACACCTTGGTTAATTCTAGCTGAATTGATGAATTGATACTGGAATAACTAGGAATGGTACAGTGAGATGTCAAAAAAATGTACTTTATGCTATTACAAGTAATAACTAATTTGACCTACATAGGTGTACTTATATGTCATGATATTGATTACAAAATCTAGAATAGAAATGAGAAAATAATTGAGTTAAATAAATCTTAGTTGGTGAATATGAGGTTAGCTTATATTATCTAGACCACTTACTATATAGGTTGACCAGTCAACTTAGGAGTTAGTAGCTGTTAGAAACTTTGGTTTATATGGATCACTGCCAGTTGATATTGTGTGGTGGGTGCAGCCTCAAAGGTCCTGAATGTTGGCCTTAGACATTTCTGGGTATTGGGAGGTCCACTTGGACTGATCCCCACTACCCATATTACTTCAAATATTAGGAGGTCCATTAGGGTTGATCCCTGCTATCCACCTATGATGGCAGATGAGGCGGTCTAATAGGGCTAGTCTTTATTATCTTATTGTTGAAGGGTTAGTGAGGGTTGATCCTTGCTATTCCAATTTTGGGGGTTCTTGAGAATTAATCCCTACTATTGAATGGATTATGGTAGGTGTAGCTACTGAGGTCTACAATGCTAGCCACTACATGAATATGGATCCCATTATCCTGTGTTTAATGAGTTAACTTTTGAGTATAAGCCTAAGTTGTAACTAATGGCATATAGAGGTAATATTATGAAAGGAAAATACAATGTAATTTAAACTAATTTGATATAAAATGATTAAATTGGCCATATAATGTCTTAGATACACTATTGGACTTATAAGGTAAACAAACAGTGTTATTAAGAATTTAATTTGTGAAAGGTAGGTTAAGTTAGATTCATAGTAATATTTTAATTATTATTAATTAATGCGCTTACTAGATGGCATATGTTAGGTGGATTAATACTAAGATAAACCTAGTATAATATTATTAACTTTATTAAATAATGTAATTGTATAATGGCATTGTGCTGAATGAGTTAGTGCATAATAACATGTTATAGTTAACATGACATTATTGTATAGCTAAAATATTATACTGCTTTTGTGCTACTTGTATATATATCGATACATAAGACATGTTTCATTAAATTCACCACTAAAGACATGCTCAGTGTGTTAATTTTAATGCATAGGTAAAAGATTAAAGACTTGCAGTTCATTCTTAGCAACTAATATAGTAGCTGATCCTTACATAGGGTATAGTTTTTATCTCTTTTGTAGTTAATATAAAATAGAGGCACTCATGTATAAAGAGTTTAAGCCTAGTCATGTAAGCTTGTGGTACAATTACTTAGAAACATTGAAATAGGGTATAATGTGGACATAACTAGAATATATGATTGATATACTGCATGCTTGAAACTAAGACTGTGATAATTGTGTAATGATAATAATATGAATATACTAGGGGATTAGAAGGATCCAATGTGATATGGTGTGACTGGAGATGATTATTTAAATGTTCTTTTATAAGTGTAAATTTTTGGCTTTTCACCCAAGTAGTTGTTATGCTGTTACATTTTTATTAAGGTAGAACTCGTAACTAATAAATTAAAATAAACTTACATGCATGGCACCTAAAACTAATAAGAAATGGAAAGGTTTCAAGAAGATAATGACACGGTGATGTGATATCTCTTATTCGGGCCCCAATGTGGGATCAGGTAAGTGGTGTCATATTTGGTGGTATTAAAGTGGGTTTAGGCATTCTGAGGTAAAGAGATACATGAGTGCCTTAGGATTAAGGATGTGTATTGACACTAGCTATACTGATGAAGGCTAATAACTATTTTTTTCATAGTAAGGTAAAAGACCTAAGCAAATTTCCTTTAATGAGGGAGATAGTAGATGGTATATTATAAGGGATACCTGTTTAGGCACCTCCACCTCCCTTACTAGTACTATCACCAAAACTCCAGTTATTACAATAGTCACACCTTAAAAGAGGGGGAAAGATGAAGGTGCAATAATACCCATATTAAGGCACCAAAACCTATAAGGACTTTGAAGTTAAATGTGTTTGTATGAAAGTAATGCTAAGATGGGTGACCTCCTAAGAAGTTCTCATGTGGTATTAAGATGCATGGGATTATACCATTAGCTAAGGGAGTAGTGATAGAACAAGTACAAGGGTAATGGTGGTAAAGCTATATGAGATTAACTCTTAAAAAGCCCTAAAGCTATACTATTGCAGCCTAATTATTTCCATATATAATTGAACTACTAAGATATTCTTTATGAACCAGTGGCCATGTTGATGGGTAAAATAGATATGTTTCTAGCCTCAAGCCATACAAAAAACCATTTTTAAGAAAAGGTTAAGAAAAAATGGTAAGAAACTCAATAATATGGCATATCATAGATTGAAAATATCTAGATATTGATTAAGAGCAGTAATTAGAAGTTGATACCTTTTTATGGTTCATACTCGAAAAGGATCCTATGATTAGAAGGATTTTGTTCATATTTGAGGAAATTTTTGTAACAACTACCATTTTGTTCTAAGCAAAGGTTACAAATGAGTAGTCTTAAAATGTCTAGGTAGTAAATGTGATGTGTAGGTGATTGATACCACATGGTTTACAAGAAATTAAGGAAAGGTGATTAGGGAGATAAGAAAGATGTTTAAGTAGAGTAGCAAGTAGAAAGTGAGTAGAGTGAGTTTAAATGAGAGGTTATAGGTGTTAAAGGAGTTAATTTCACTAAGGTATTTTTCAATGTCCTTAAGGATCATGGTTGTTTTTCCCTTCATATTGATGCATTAGACATTGGGGCTAGGTTATCCATTACTTGTCATGATCTTCATTTTGACATTTTGCATATTTGCATTGCTTCATTCATATTGCATCTATTATTACACATGCATAACCACAGCTTTAGCATATGCATACATATAGCCCTGATGTAAAGGGAATTGACAAAATACACTAATTGTGGTAAGCAACAAGCTAGCAATTGATGAGATAGGATAAGGTATATGGTAAATTGAAATGAGATGAGTTAGGAAGGAAAGTTATACCCACTGACACAGATGGAATTGGCTAAAGCAATTGCCTTGACATAGACTAAGTTGGGAGAAGATTTTGTGGTGCATAATGATGCATTCCATCATTAAATTAGGGGTGTGTCAATACAAGTTTGACAAGTAGTAAAATATGCCTCATGATGATTGAAATCACATGCATAAAATTACTAAAGACTTAAGGTAGAAGTTATTGGCAATTGCTGGTGCTTTCAAAAGTGTAAAAACATCATCTAAATAGTAAGGAGCATTATATTTTCATAGATTTCAAAAAACTTTAATGCCTTCTACATAAAGAGAGTTAAATTAAGATTGTCATGAGGAATAGAGGGAGGAAGGATAAGGATTATTTCATTAATCAACATACAAGAATAGCGAATGTAATGGTGGCTATTATAAGTTGAAATCCATAGTTACCATAGGAATAATGCACACAAGATTAGAATGCATAAATGATGAGGTAGTATTACCTAAGTAGCAAATGAGATTTGGCCTAGCATCATTAGAAGAAAAAATGAATATAAGAGGAATATTTCATATATAATGTGAGTTAAGTCAAAGAAGGGAACATTATGGAATTTGAAATCAAGTAGATAGGCACCCATATCATAGCAAAACATTATTGTTTCCGGGTATGAAGGAGATTTGGAGAAAGGTCTTATAAGGAGCACCTAATACTGCCTATTCAATATATTCTGGACATAAAAAAATGTATCTAGATTTCAAACTTTGTAATGGATGACCAAGAATAAGATGAATGTAGCTAAATTTCTTATTAACAAATGAATGTAAACAATTAATTCCTTCTTAATGATTGTTTAATAGAAATACTAGAAGGTTACCATAAATTTGGTAAGGAAATTATTTGTGACTAAGAGAAAGTGCAATATCTTTTGGATTATCATATTGGAGGGGGGTCATACAAATACACAAGAACTAGACACAAATTTTACTATTGGGTTACAGGAATTTGAATATAGTAATAACCATATAGCCATCTTAGGTGTGGCATGCTAGAAAATGCAAAACACTACTTAGCTGGAAAAAGGGGTTAAAATGGTAAGTGAGAGAATGGAACCAATTATAGTTTAGTAGAAATCATAAATGAATCTCAAGTATGAATGGGTGAGAAAATAGGCTTTAAAGTGTTACCTTAATAAAAGATGCTTTGGTTGAATGGGAAAAGAAAGTTGGGCCCTAAATGATACATTGACTAGCCTTATCACAAAATTGTAATGAAAACATGATGTGTTTCATATGCCCATAAAACCTTCTCATGTGATATTAATAGAAGATATCTAGGTATGACTAGCTTTGAGTCATAAAGAGAAGTTAAGGAAACTGAGGAATAATGTAATGATATAAGTAAACTGCCCTAGAAATATAACTGAATTAAAGTGAGGTCATTTAGAAAAGTAAAAAGCGAACAAAAAATCAATACCCTATTCATCCTTTATTATGGAAATTTCAAGGATGAAATTTTGTAAGAAGGGAAGGAATTGTAATACCTAAAGATCTTAATTTTATGAATAGTATTAATCAACTCATGAATAGTGTCCTTAAGTGATCGAGTCACACTAAGGTGGCAGAGGGAGGAGATATGGTTATAGAACTAAAATGGGCAAAAATGATGATGAAAATGAAATAATTAGTGCTAGTCACTAAATAAATAAATTCTTTCATGCTAAGAACTAGTGAATAGTGGCATAAGTTTATATTAAGTTGGGAAATGGTTAGGCTATGCCTAGACTAACCTAAAAATAGCTTAACCTTAAGATAAAGAATTCCAATGAGTCTAATAATGGTGAAATTAGAATTTTCTAAGGGCATATGGTATTTTAACTAAATTTCCTAAATTCAAAAGTGATTAGTTACTCGAATTTCCTTTGGCTTTTGGACCTGAGATTTTAGAGGTCCTTTAATTGAGAATTTTAAGAATTTTTGGCACTAAAAGAAATCATTTTTGGGGCTTTAAACATTCAATTTGCATTTTTGAAGTTTAAAACATAAATAGGATTAATCTATACCATCAGATTGACAAATGGCATGATTTGGGCCATCCAAGCTCTTAATATATATAGTTTGGCATATGTATTTATGTATATATATGGGAACCTTTCTTCCTCCTCCCTTCCCTTCCGTTTGCCAACACTATTCCCACACCTTCCATTTTCTCTTTTTTCTTCATTTTACCTCTAAAATCAAGTGGTTTTCAAAGGGTGAACCCTCTATCTTAGCCTTCATAGTCTTCTAAGCATGGATATACTGAGAAAAATCCAAGGAGTTACTTGTTTGGAGAGATCTGGTCATTTGTTAAATAGTGACCATTTTGTGTTATAAGGTAAAAATTTGGTGGGGAAAGGAAAGGTGAGGATTGAGAGGCGTAATAAGAGTGCTTTAGAGCCTACTATAAGTGAATTTGGTGAAAGATGTATTGTTTGTGTGTTGTTTTTGTAAATCAAATATGTGTGTGTGTACTTATGCCATTATGTAAGAAAAGTGTGTGCATAAATTAACCACATGAATATGAACGTGTATGAATGATAAAAGGACTGGAAAATAATATGTTGGTACATGTTACTTGAATGGTTGAACTGTGAAAACCATAGTATGTGAATGTGTACATGTGTGATTACAAGTTTTGAATGTGTAAATAAACTTGTTTGTATGTTATGTGTATGATTGAGTTAAGAAAATGATGAAAACTAGAATGTATGTAGGGTTTAGGGTAATGGTCTAAAGATATGATTGAGTGGCATGTATGTATGTGTGTTAGATTAAAGGTAATTGATATATGGGTGGATTTAATTACATGTGGTGAGTATGCTTGAGTGAAAGATAAACTATAAGGACTTGTTGATAGAATGGCCAAATAAGACTTAATTAGGTCATATGTCTATGTGGAATAGGATAAAAGGAAGTTAATGTAGGAATGAGTTAAGTAAATTGAACATGTGGAATTGAGTTTAAGTTTTGGGACAAAAATGAACACCCATGTGTAATTAGAACTTAGCTGAGTGTCTCACATTATTAATATAAATGAATGTATATGTATGGGAGTGTGAATTGCAAGTTATAAATCTTACTTGATTATGATAAGGCTAATTTGCTGGAGAAACCTGAATGCAATGATGTGTAAATGAGAGAAAGGCAAGTGGCTGAATAGCAAGTAACATAAAAATGATAGTATGTGTTTAGGGGTTTGCAATGTATAAAGAGGTATGAAAGTCATGATAAATTTGAGAATCCTTAAACTAATGTAATTGAATTAAAATGAATACAAGTTAATGTAACTGAATGAGATATGAGTTACAATGTAATTAATGATAAATAGTATTAGAATGAAAATTGTGAACATGAGAGTATGATAATAACCCTTAGTTATAGTTCTAGCTAAATTGATACCAAAATAATTGGTAATGGTACAGTGAGATCTCAAAGAAATGGACTTTATGAAGTTATAAGTAATGACTAATTCAACTTATATGGGTGTACTTAAATGGCATGATATCGATTATAAAATCTTGAATGGAAATAAGGAAATAATTGAGTTAAATAAATCTTCGTTGGTGAATATAAGGTTAGCCCATATTAGCTAGACTAGTTACTAGATAGGTAGACCAGTTACTAGATAGGCTAACCAATCAAATAAGGAGTTAGTACCAGCTAGAGGCATTAGTTCATGTGGATTACTACCTTATGATATTGTATGGCGAGTGTAGCCATTGAGGTCTTGGATGTAGGCTCTACACACTTGTGGTTATTAAGAGGTCTATTAAGAATGATCGCTACTATTCATATTGCTTCGAATATTAGGAGGTCTATTAAGGCAGATCCCTACTATCCATTTATGTTGGAATATTGGAAGGTACATTAGGGTTGATCCCTGTTATCCCATTGTTTAGAGGTCCATAAAGGCTAATCCTAGCCATTTTGATATTAGGAGGTTCTTAAGAAGTAGTCCCTACTATCAGATGGATTATAATAAGTGTTGCTATTGAGGCCTATAATGCAAGCCGCTGAACAAATGTGATTCCTATTATCTAATATTTAACTTGTAATAGGTCACATTAGGTTAGGTTTTGGCAAGGGAGACAAAAGATGTTTTAGTTGTGGGTTCAGAGACCATTATAGATGATATTGTCCCCAAAGACTAGCGGAGGGTACCTATACATAGGCATCCATAACACAACCACAAAATGGGGTATAGGGACTGGCTAGAAGAGACCATCTTAATACTCTTAACTAGGTCTGAAGTAGGATTAGAAGCCCATACTTTAACTAGACAAGATGTTATTAGAGCTCATGAAGAATAAGATGCTCTAGAGGCTATTACTAGTATGTTGTATTTATTTGATGTTTAAGTTTTGACATGAATAGATTTGAGATCTACATATGTTTATGTTTACACTAGACTAGCACATGATAGGGGATTGGTGTAATGTCCGCCGATTGACATCTTATGAACAGTGCATTCAAAACCCGATTGATGTTCCCCATGGTACGGGTCATCATTTCGAGTCCGATGATTGGCATATTGTTCATAAAACTTTGACGGTCCTGAAAAGGGTCAAAATGGATGTTCATGTAATTAGAATTAATGATGTATAGTAAAACGTATTAATATATATGTGTGTTATTGTGGGTCTCCAACCCTGTGTTGATGTGCTGATAATTATGTGATGATTGAGGATGAAAGAAATGATATGTAGAGGACCAGAGGGTCCATTGGAGTAGACTGAGGTTGTTTGATATAGAAGTGTGTTTACCTTGCAAGTTTGGATTGGGTTAGGTAACAGGGCAGCCATTATGCTGCCCGAATGTTTTTAAATGTCCGGTAATGCCTGACACTGCTACTCCTAGATTACAGATAGGCAGTAGTGGCACACCCTACCAGTTCAGGCAGGACGGGTAGGGGGTGTTACAATTGGAACCTAAAGATGTAAGGTTAGACATGTAAGCTAGAAACCTTAGTGGCTAGAGTGTGGCTGTAAAAAGGGGATATATATATACCTTGACAATTAGTGGTTCATATATAATTGTTTCTGTTAATCTTATTGGAATACTCTTCTTTGAATTTGATATTATCATAGGAATGGATTGGTTATTTGAATATTAACCAATGGTTAATTGTAACTATAGGAATCTAACTCTCTAAATTGCATAAAGACATGAACTAATAGTTATAGGTGACAAACACTCTTTAAATGATCTCATCACAGTGGTAATAGTAAGATGACTTATTCATAAGGGTTGAGAAGTTTATCTAATACATATCTTTGACATCAAAACTTCTACCCCTTATCTTGAATAGGCTTTAATCATGTCTGAAATTCTAGATGTGTTTTCTAGGAAATTGCCAAGATTACATCCTCAAAGCAAATTTGGTTTGGGAATTGAAGTGTATTTTAATATTTCTCCTGCACCTATGATTCCCTATGGAATGACACCTATAGAATTGAGAGAATTAAAGGTGTAGTTGTAGGAAAATGGTAGACAAAGGTTTGTTAGACTCAGGGTATCACTTTGGAGAGCCCCATGTTATTTGTAAAGAAGAAAGATAAACCATCACGACTATATATTGAGTACAGATGACTGAACAAAGTAACTGTGAAACCAAACACCCTTTGCTAGAAATTTATGATATCTATGATCAACTTGAGCTTTTGGTATATTTCTTCCCAATTGATATGAGATTAGGAAACTACCAGCTGAAGGGTAAGAAGGCTAACCTCCCTAAAACTATTTTTAAAACCTAACATAGGCATTATGAGTCTTAGTGATGACATTTTGGCTCACTGATACCTTAATAGTCTATATGAACTCAATGAATAGAGTGTTATAGGCTCTAGGAGAGAGATAAGTATGGGGCTTAGATAAATAAGGTTAATAAGAGGAAACCTAGCTATAAAAGACACATACTTTAAAGGATAGTGGAGAATACTAGTGTTGTATACATAAAAAGTGAAATGAAAGGTATTTAAGATATTTAGTGAGATTAGCATAAGTGAATATACCAAGAGAGAGATAAGCATGTTGAGGTTATAGAGATGGCTCTCGAGGTCCCTAAAATGAGGGTTGTTTTCCTTCTTTGATTGTATTTATTTTTAAGCCCGAGCATTGCATTTTTATATGAACTATATATTAACATTAATACCATTTCACCATCTTTTGCATAACACCCTCTATAAAATTGAGCATGGCATGTGATAGCCCAAATGTGAAAGGACTTGATAAGAGTTAAATAATGAGAATGAGAAGAGACTAGGTAAAAAAAGAAAAAATAAAAAAATAAAAAGAAAAAAAATAGTCTTATTAGGAATGACTGGATAAGAAAAGACTAGGAGAGACAAAGTAAACACCCTATGGGGGTTGTGTAAGATTAAGTAGTGACTAAAGGGTGTAATGATAGAGTATCATAAGGAAAGAAGAACAAATTATTGTTTAAGCACTAAGAAGGGAAGATTGTTAGATTTAAATACAGTAAGGGTGGATATCTATACTACTATAATAGTTAATTCGTATCTTGTATGGATGACCTAGGATTGTGAATATAAATGAGGTATACATAGCTCTTTATACTAGGTATGCCAATAATATGAGGAGATATTAGGACTCACAGCCCTACTAATAATGGTAGAGATAAAAAGGAGATGTAGTAGAGTACATGATTAAATGCCCAACTTGTTAACATGTGAAACCAAAGTATTAAGTTCCTTCTAGCTTGCTGCATCTTATATTAATGTCAAAATGAAAGAGAGAACAAGGGCACAATGGGTTTTATAATGAGATTGCCTATAACCAAGAATAAAAGGGATACTGCTTTAATGGTTGTAAATAGATTGACTTAAAGTTCAACATTCTACCATCATATCAATAAATAATATGAAAGAGTGACACCTAAGTGTTATAGGTGAACCTGAAGAATAAATGAAAGCTCGATACCTACATTTAATTACACCAAGTAATTTCGAGGACAAAATTTATTAAAAGGGGAAGAACTATAATGCTTATAAGTCGAGGCTTCATGAATAGTACCTAAGGCTCAAAAAGTGTGCCTGAAGTGTTAGTTTACCTTCACAAGGCCCAATGTGGGATATACTTGCCATTAAATTTAAGAGGCTTGAAAAGGGTGAAAATGACTTAATTTAAAAAATTTAGTGACATAAATAAATTATTTTAGGCCCTAATCTAATGGGTTATAGGCTCTGATTGAGCCAGGTCAGGAATGACCCAAGACATGCCTAGACGAAGTTAAAAATACCATACTCTAAAGGTTTAAATTTGTAATCAGGCCAGTGGAGAAGGAATTTTAATTTTCTAGGTCGTTTGGCAACTTTTTGGACTTTTTGATAAAATCGAGATATTATAAGAATTTTGCTATCCTATATCCCAAAAGAAATTTGGCTATGAATTTTGCATGCCCCTAACTGAGGGTATTTAAAGATTTTTAAAATAAATATGATGATTTTTGGAGGTTTGGGTGAAATTTTAAAATTCCCTAAAATTTTATTGAAAAACTGAGATTCTCAAGAACTTAGTTCACCTACTTTCCAAAGGAATTTTGCTATGAAATTTTATAAGCCTCTAATTAGGCTTAATTGAGGGTTTTAGAATAAATGGGATAATTTTTTTGATGTCCGAGTGATTTTTAAAAATTCTCCAAAGTTTCACCCCTAATTTTGCAAAAAATTGAGTTTTAAGGTGCTCTAGTGCCATGTGTCACAAACTAAAGTACCCTCACACTCCCACAGTAGCTTGGATAGGTAGCTAACCCTATTTAAGTGCCACCTAGCCCACATCTACTCACCTCTACTGTCTCATCTTCTTCTTTTCCAACTTTGCTACCCATGTCAGTTCTAGCAAGAAATCACCACTGTTGGGAAAATTTTCCACCACTATTCATCACTTAAACCTCACTAAAAACACTAATAAATGAGAAAGAAATGGCTCATAAGGCATTGGGTGGCCAAAGCTTCTCATAAAAGTTGAAGGATATCCTTGTTGGCATAGAAAGACATAGGGTGGCGTTAGGAAGAATTATATGTGTAAGTTAATTTCCTTCCTTTTTATGGTTGTTTATAGTAGTTTTCTCCATCTTAAGATTTATTGTATCTCTAGAATTCTAAGTGAGAGCCTATATAAATTTTAAAGGGAACTTCTTATTAGTGGCATGTGGTGGAGATTCAAAGGAGAAAAAGAATTCCACTCAAAATCTAGTGAGGAAGGGTAGTTGAAACTCTATGAGCTAAGTGGATTTAATGCATTTAGAGTGTGCCACCTTAATTCTAAGTGTTTGTTGTTAGCCAATTATTGATGAAAATAGTATGGGTGACTAATTAGGGGTATGGACTTGTTATTATTAGTGTTCTTATAATTTTGGTATGCTAAAATAGTAGCTAGTGTGAAAAGTGGGGAGAAAACATTCACGGATGATGTCCTACCAACATGGGCATGGGATGTGATGTGCAGTAGGTTATGGTAATGCCTTGTACAGGTGGAAATTACATAAAAATAAATATGTGTGCATGTAATAACATAGTGTAGCAAAGACACCTATGTGTGGTGTCCTAGCATGGGATGTGTGAAAATGTCTTGCGTACATGCATGTGGGTACTAGAATAAGGTTAGAATGTGCATATGTGTAGTAAAATATGGGAAAGGATATAGGTATAGTCATAAGTGGGCTTTGGATAAGAGCTAGGCATATAAGTTAAGCATGATGGCGTGATGTGGTATGGGGAATTTTACATCGGCATAGTGAGCTACAATAAGCATGGACTGTGTAACACAACATTTACATCGAATAGGTTTAATGTAGGTGTATAATGAATGAAAGGTGCAGTACATAAAAAGCATGAATACATGTTAGCAAAACTATTAAATTCTACCTTGCAAAAATGGCATGAAAAAAGAAATAGTATGTGGGAACCATAATGGATTCATTATGTCATGGAATGAAGTATAATTCGAATCACTTGTGTATGTGTTATAAAGATAATCTAAGGCTGTTTTTAGGTCACTTGTGAAGTGTGTAATGGTATATGATGTATGATATAAAATATACTTATACACACACACA
>CANXYI012152268.1:0-11743 GCA_948208565.1 Hura crepitans | reverse complement strand
AAAATTATTAGAAATTAAGTTTCCATCATTTCTACACCTCAAATCCATCAAGAATTTCAAGAAAGAAGTCCAAAATTGCATAATTTACCACTTGGATGAATAGTACACAAAGTAAGCAAAAATGCTTTAATCTCATTTTTTTTTATTTTTGATATCGGTAGCTTAGGCAATTCTAAGAGTTTCTATGATTTTAGAATTTAAATTAGAGTTATAGGTGATTTTTTTAGAATTTTTCTAAGTCAAATTTGGTGTATGTTAGGGTTGAATATTTCAAGTGAGAGGGAGCAAGCCAATCAAGGGTCAAGTGGTGGAGAAAGGGGTGTGAATGCACCCTAGGTATATGGATTAATCTAAATTTATTATGCCTATTATGTGTGTGTAGTTTTATGCTTAAATTTTGTATGGAAATGAGTTAAAATAGGGTAAATGTATGTAATTAGGCAAATTGGCATTTTAATCATGTAATTGGTGTTAAATTATTAGGATTTGTATGCTAAAATGGAAAGTATTGCATGTCTAAGTGTGGTGTTTTAATGTGGCTGAAAATGGGTATGGTATATGTGGTTAAGCATTAGATGCATTTGGTAGGTAAATTGAATGTGGTAATCACCAATAAAGTGACTTAAAATGGGTACATTATAAGACATAGAAATATGAGTCATTTGAGTGAGAATATGTGACCAAAAGAATGGTAAAATAATATGCCTCATATTAGGTATTGAATATAGGAATAATGGGATAAAGAATTGAAGGAAAAAGAATTTGAATGACATCAGAAAAGGAAAACATAAAAGGCAAAATTGACTAAATGAATAGTAACTTTACGGCCGTAGGCAAAGTTACAATAAATTGGGTAAAATTATCATAAAATGTAACATAATGGTAAAATAATAGTAATAATAGTTTAAAATGGTTAATGGGCTATTAGTTAGACACTCACTAGATTAGTTAACCGGTTAACTAAGGTTAGAGCAGTTGCTAGGCAGTCGGTCCTTTTAGGGCCCACTACCAGGTATTGGTTATGGCGGGTGCAACTGCCTAGGTTTTGTGATGAGCCATTGCACTACAAGTTGTTATTGTGGATTGGGATTGGTCTATGGATGGGTCCCTAAGTATCCACCATAGGTGCTTATTACTATCTAGTGCAGGTACTGGGGGTGGTTTACGGATATGTCCTCACTATTTGCTACAGGTCCCTAAGTATCGGGGAATGTAGGTACAACTACGTAGGTCTTAAAAGTGGGCCACTTCACAGGACACATCCTGCTATCCAGTGTCTTAAAGTGTAGTTTATCTAGTATGGGCCTATAAGGAAATAAATTGAAATAATAGATAATAAAGCTAATATTAACAGATAAGTAAACTAGAAGAAAGAAATAAATGAACTTAATGCTATAGGAAATACCTATTGTGTGTGGAACACTACATTGTGAACAATTGCGTGTATTGACATACTATATTTGGCTTAATCCACCACTAAGTGTCATACTCAGCGTGTCAGTGTTCCGATGCGCAAGTAGTAGATAAAAAGTAGTCTAGTATTAGACGATGTCGATAGTGTAGCTAACAAAGTCTGTTAGTATTTCTTTTGTTTTCTTTTTGTCTTTGATATATAGGGTTCCACTCATGTATGTATAAATAATATGGGATATGGGATGTACGTATAAAAGTATGTGAGCAATTGAATGTATGTATAGTTTTGTTTATACATGAATAGTTATTTCTATATACATGTGTGTTGAGGGGTCTACGACCCTATGACTGATTATTGAATACATAGTTGATGTGGTTGATTGTGATTTGAAGGACCAAAGGGTCTAGAAGGGGGTATGTTGATGAAAGTTGAATTAGAAGTATTTTTCCTTGCAAGTTGATTTTGGGTTAGTTAATAGGGTAATTGTTATGCTGCTCAATTTTTTAGAAATGTCTGATAGTGCTTGATAGGTATTTTACGGACTAACATAGACAGTAATTAGGGAAGGAATAATTAGAATGGGCTTAAGGCTAGGTTTAGTCTAACCTAGTCAAAGTTGGGTAAAAGTTAAATGAAACGCCCTTGGGAAAATCTTAGGATGGGTGACCTCAGTAGGAAGTAGCACTTCTTGCCTATTTCAGGTAGAAATGGGTAAGGGGTGTTATATATATTACATTAAATTCACTACTGAGTTTATACTCAACATATCAGTGTTTCGATGCGCAAGTAAAAGATTATAAGGAGCTACTCAGCCTTAATATTTGGAGTGTAGCTGGTGAGCTTCTGAAAGGTATATATTTTTGGATTTTTTTATGAATATAGATAGACAAGCACTCATGCATATAGGGTTTTAGGCCTAAGATAGTAAAATGGTTAGGCATGCATTTTGAGATATTATGTTCTGTAATTAATAAACTAGAGATGTAAAATGAGCATGTATATATATATATGTGACTGTGTGTTTTAGAATGATATGGGTCTGAGACACTATTTGTTGTCTAATTTGTGTGTGATTTGAATGGGTAATTGGAGGACCAAATGGGTCCAGGAGATAAATGTTATGTTGATGATTGATATAGAAGTGCTTTTAAGCAGGTTTAAATTTTTGGTTTTTCAATCGAGTAATCATTAGGCTACCAAAATATTTCAAAATTAGATTATTGCCTAATAAAATGGTCACATGAGTAACTGACAGTGATATTGAAGATAGAATTAAGCAATAACATTAAAATAATGCACAGACAAAAACTGAGTAGTCAGGTCCATTAGTGTTAAATGAATTATAGTTAGGGTAGGAATATGAAGGGTGACCTTTGGGAAGTAGCATTTGTTATCTGTTTCCATCAAGAACTGGGTGGGGGGTGTTACATTTGGTTGTATCAGAGCGGGTTTAGGTGTTCTTAGGTGTAGTATACATTAGTGCCAAGGTCTAGGGTTTTGTGGTCAATAAATCTACACTATATAGTGCTGATTTCTATTCTTTTGTAGTTGTAGACATTAGTTCTCTAGGGCTCCTATGTTTAGTTTGCCTAATGACAATGATGAGGATGAAAATCCTAAAAAAATTGATTTCTTATTTTACATCCGAACAAAAGATCTCAACACTTTTCCTAAAAAAATCGAAAACGGCCATTTTCCAAGAGAAAAATGGGTTGTTCTCATGAGGGGAATGGCCGTTTTGGCATAAAACAAGCCATTCCCGCATGCAAAATGCCCGTTCTAGGCCCAAAATGGCCGTTTGGGCTGTTTGGCCCAAAATGGGCCATTTCCACTCGCGGAACGCTCGTTTATGCCCAGAACAGCCAAAATGGCCGTTTGGCTCTTGAAAATGGCTGTTTTATGCCTCAAGAGTTGTACATAAATTCCAAATGGGTCACTTTGAGCCAAGGTTGGTCATTTTAAAGAGAGAGAAAATTTTCTAGAGAGAGAAAATACACAAAAAAGGCAAAAAAAACTCTTCCAACTCCATTTTTTTAGATTTTTTCGAAGATTCAAACACCATTTTTAATCCGATCGAGATCTTTTTGGAGGTAAATATACTTGGTGTATTGATTTACCCATTTTTCTTCTATTTGTCATTTTTCCTCTTTCCATTTTATCTATCTACGAGTTAGATGTGAGAATTATTTATGCCATAATTTTTGCATCTGTGGGACTGTCTATTTTTATTTAATTTATGTCTGTTCTTTTATTTTTGCTTCGCATCCAAAAATATTATTTTTGTCATTTTTGTTGTTTTTATTTTTCTTTTTGCATTATCCATTAACTGGTTAGATATGATAATTTATTTGTGCAATATTTTATATTTTTGTGACTATTTAATTTTATTTAATTTCTATTTGTCTGTTTATTTTTTGCTTCACATACTAATATATTATTTCTGTTATTGTGATGCGAGTTATTTGATTCTTTGGGATCTGAGTGCTATATTTTTGGCTACTTCATTAAACCTCGGGGAAGTAATTTTTTCGACACCCATTATTTTTTGCTGTCTATTTTATTCTGCATTGGTTCTTGCTAATTGCTTTTATTATTGCCTATTTCTTTATATTGTATTTTAGGCATCCCAAAATCTAATTTTGTTATTTATTTATTTATTCGGTTAGATTGTATTTTAGGTAATTGCCTTGTACTTTATTTTTATTATCGAATTATTTCCCTGTGTATTCCGTGAATGTTGTAATAATTAGGAAAATGATTTTTCACGCGATCAAAAAAATAACTAAAATATTTTTATTTAATTAATCGGTGTTTTATTAATAAAATGGGTTTTAATTTTTCTTAATAAAAGTCACAATAAAATTATTTTCTAAAAATTGACATGTGAGAACCAAAGTTCTCAAATTAAATCCATTACCCAATTTTATGTATGATACTTCCAATTTCAATCTCGAAATATTCCACGAACGTCGAATTAAATAGAAAAATGATTTTACACATTAAAAAAAAGAATAATTAAAATCTTATTTTTGCCTAATAAATTACTGTTTTGTTAATAAAATAAATTCCAATTATTTCTTAATAAAAGTTACAATAATAACATTCATTTTCTAGAATTGACATTTGAGAACTAAAGTTCTCAAGCCATTCTTCCAAATAAAATTCACCACAATAAAATCCATTTTTCCAAATTTGCATACGAGAACCAAAGTTCTCAAACCAATCATCCGATTTTAATAAGAGGTCACTACAATAAAATCCATTTTCTAAAATTGGCATACGAGAACCAAAGTTCTCGAAACAATCAATTGCCCGATTTCAAGTATGATATTTCGATTCTACATATTTATTTATTTTTTCTGTAAATATGTTTTGTAACTTCTTTTATGTGAATGTGTGATTTATTTTAATTGCAAAATATCGCTTGAGAAAAGGAATAATATCATAAATTCTAACTGAATCTCCATATTAATTTGAGGTATAAATAAGAGTAGGGTTTCGAGCCGCTCTAGTTTTGGCCCTACAAGGTATTTCTCGACTCAGCCAAGTGTAACTCATACCTTGTGGTGCCCAACTTGCTTCTCCTAGGCTAGTAAAACGGAGTGGCAGTAGATTCCTTTAGCTTCCTTCTCATCTTTCAAGACTCGAGAAGTGAGGCTTAAGTCGAGTCTTCGACTGCTTTGGTTTCATCAGTCCAAGGAAAAAATAAAGGACGCGAATAGTGGTGACTCCATAAGGGACACCATGAGACCATACTCCAAAAGTACCTCAAATTAATATAGAACTTTATATTTTGAATTTTATGATGCTATTTCTTTTCGAAATTGTGTTACATACTAGAGCCTTAGAACAAGTTAGGCATCCTTTTTATACCCTGATGTCATTTCAAAGCATGAACCCAATTTTACTCAAATTGGAAGATTGTTAGAGGTGGCATCAAATCCAAGCCTCGTGCCTAAAAGGTATATGAAATGGTGAACCAATTGGTTATATGCTCATGATGGGATAGACTCATTGTGGAGGGACCATACTTAGATAACCATAACTAGCGAGACTAAACCATGAGCCCATGTAATGACCAATAGCAATTTCCCCTAGGCACCTCAATTAATGATGCATTGTGTGCTATGCAGGCCAATATATGTGAAATGCGACTTAATAATCTTGAAATGTTGTCCAACCCATTGGGCCTTTTCTAACTGAATGGGCTAGATCCTGCATTTTGACTTGATTGAACATATCCAATATATATGGGCCAAATATTTTCATGCACTCTTCTATGTGAGAGAAATGATGTTCGGCTACCTGTCATTCATTATTCAAACCTGTTGAGGCCCTTGATGTCTCATAGGTAAGCCCTCCTAAGAAAGAGCACGAGATCTCATGTCTGGGAAGAAATAAGGTTAGAAGGCTCTTACTTGTGATTGTTATTGTACATATTGACATACATAAGCAGTTCATGAATTTATGCACATTGTCATTCCTTCATGTCTAACCCTTTATCTTGTAGCCATCATAGATCCTTGAGCTACTTAGGTACAAGGGACAGATGTTCGGATAGCTAGACAAAAATTCACATCTACCACTTATGACTTAACAAATATGGCAGGGCATGATGAAAGCAGTTCTTCTACTCCGAATTTTGAGACTATGATGGATTAGAAATTTGAAGAGTTTAAGAAGAGGATGATAGATATGGTTTCAGGAGTAATTATTGAGATAGTTCTTGCTGCTAGGTCACCACCATGTGCTGAAAATGTAGCAGCTACTCCTACTGGAAAAACTAGTGCTACCTCAAAGGGAATTGGCACAGGGAAGCAAACCACAGGTGTTGGGGGAAAAGACAAGAAGGTTGAGTACTTTAATCTAGAGCATGAATTTTGTGAAGACTTGATTGCACCTCAGAAGTTTGAGGATGCTGCTATGAAGAAGTTGGAAGAAAAAATGCAGGCAATGGCCAGGTTCATCTCCATGGATAAAGGGATAGATCCTGAGGAACATACCTTAGAATTTGAGGAGATTTTACCTTCCAAATTCAATATGCTAGAATTACCTAAGTTTGATGGGACTTTTGACCCGAGAGCTCACATTAAGCAATATGCCACAGTTATGAGAGGCACTAAGCTTAGCACCAAATAGAAGGTAGCTTATTTTAGTTTGACATTGCAAGGAAGAGTGATTGATTGGTATCATGGATTAGAAAAGAAAGTGAAGGAGGATTGGAGTAAGATTATGAAAGCTTTTATCAACCAATATGATTACAGCACTCACATGGAGGTTACCATGAAAGACCTCTACTTGCTTAGGCAAAAATCTAATGAGACCTTTGTAGAATACCTGTTGAGATAGAGGTCTAGAGTGTTAGAAATTAGGAAAATGCCAAAAATGTCAAATCAAATTTGCATGTTCATTAAGAATGCCAACTCGTATTTGAAAGATGGCTTGAATGCCAAGGGATTGAAAGACTGGGAATCATTAAAAGACATAGCCATAGATCTAGAAGAGGAACATAATGAGCATAAAAAAAGTTCAGGAGTGTTTGGTAATTAGAGGAATCAAGGAGCTAGGAATGTAAGTAGAGCTAATTTTGGGCAAACTGCTGAGGTATCCACTATAGCAAGGCATTATTCAAACTTAGGCAAGCCACTATCTTGGTGTCTAAAGTTGTTTCAAAAAAAAGGAAAGCTCTAACCTCTTTCTTTTAGACCTACCAGAAGTGAAGGCTAGCCCTATCATAGAGCGAACTTATACTATCAATATCATATACTGGCCATGACACTAATAATTGTTGCACTTTAAGGGATAGGATTCAAGACTTGATTGATTCGAGACAAATACTCGATCTAGAATAGAGACAAAAAAGTCAGGGTGTGTACTCAAGGGTTCTTCCTCTGATCAATATGGTCAACTCATGTCTCCTAGAATGGTATGTACTCTAGGACTTATATAAGAATGATTATCTGGTCATGAAAAGAAGTGCCAAAGTGAATTAGGATTCAGTATGCATAACGGATATATAGGCTACAGATAATGAGAGTGAGTCAGAAGAATAAGTTTAGGATTTATGGGTAGATTCTAATCCAGAGCAGAAGTTGAATGAGAAAGTAGAAACCAAAGCAGTGACTCAAAGTGATTAAGTGATGCCAGAAGTAGAGAGGAAGCCAATTCCCCTGGTGCTGGACAATGAAGAAGATGTTGTGATGAAACATTTAAAGAAGACTCTCGCACAAATTTTGATTTGGAATCTATTGTGTCAATCCTCTTCTCATTGATAAAAAGTGATCGAAGCTTTATGTTCGACAACCATTTCAACTATCATATTACTATCTGAGTTAGTGGCAATGCTAAAAGGAGAGGAGGAAACAAGAGTTAGCTTTTCTGACACAGATTTACCACTTGAAGGGCATCACTATAACCATCCCTTGTACATCAAAGTAAAAGTTAACGGTAAGCACATGGCCTGTGTAATGGTTAATGATGGGTTGTCGATCAATGTATGCCTACTTAAGGCTATAGTAGCATATGGTATTGAGGATTCGATGATCTCCTAGTCCAAGCTTACCATCATAGCCTATTACAACACAAATAGATAAGTATATAGGACTTTCAAGGTCAAGGTTAAAATGGAGGTGATTGTGGATGATGAGGAGTTCATAGTGCTCGATATTTCTACAAATTTCTTTTTGCTTTTATGAAGGCCATAGTTCTATAAGTTGTAAGGAGTTTCATCGACAATGCATCAGATGATAAAGATCCCCCATGATGGTGAGATAGAGATGATCAAGGCTACGAGGGAGAATCAGGTGTTGATGCTTAAAATAGCTAATCAGCCTTTCAATGGTTTCCACATTGCCAAAATCTTTTCAAAGGAAGGGGAAAACCCTAAGGTGGTGAACATGCTAAAAAAGATGAACTATCTACTTAAAGCCAGATTAGGACATGCTTTGGAAGGTCGAATCTCAGTCATTCAGCCTCAAGGATAGAAGGATCAAAAGAGATTAGGATACATTATAGAGATGTCAAAACTAAAAAAGACAAAAAAAAGGTATCCCTCAACTAGAAGTGTGTTTAGTCTAGGCTGCAGGGAATGTTAGTTATTATGGGGAATCTGAGCTGGCTATCAATGAGTGATAGGTTATGATAGGATTTGAGATCTTTAATGATATGTTTAATTGGGCTATAAATGAAGTGAAAGTCATTTCAGATTTTTGGGACAAAGAAATCATGGCTAACCTAACTGAGCTAGGAATCGGACATGAAGAAGAGATTTTGACTGATGCTATGCTCTAAGATAAAGGAATGAGGAAGATGAAAGAAGTAGGCATTCTTAAAAGTTCTTTTGATAATTTATATATACTTAAACTTTTCAATGACGATGTTCCTATTTCCATCGTTAATAACATGAATAATTTTACTTATTTTTGTGATGTCTCATCTAACTACATCATGCATAATGATAATTATGACACGCATAACATGTTTGATATTAATTCAATCAATACTACCTCATTTAATCTTAGTACTGATGAAAATCCTAAAGAGATCTTAATTACATTTGATGTAACTCCTAAAGAGAGGACTAAATTTAAGAGAATGTTAAAAAAATATGAAAGTCTTTGCCTGGACCTATAAAGACATGCCAGGCATGGATCAAGAAGTAGTTGAACATGGCATCTATATATACTAGAAAGCAAAACTAGTAAAGTAGAAACTATGGAGAATAAGACCAGAATGGGCAAAAAAGATAAAAGAAAAAGTACAGAGGCAAGTCGAAGCTTTCTAGAAGAAGTACAATATCCAATGTGGTTACCTAATATGGTTCTAGTTTCCAAGAAGGATGGTAAGGTTCGGATGTGTATAGATTATAGAGATTTGAATAAAGCTTACTTGAAAGATGACTTCCCATTGCCTTATATAGATGTGTTGATTGATAGCGCAATAATGTGCAAAATGTACAGTTTCATGGATGGGTATGCCGGTTACAATTAGATTTTGAATAGAATAGCTAAAAAGATAAAAATTGCCTTCATCATGGAATGGGGGACCTTCTGTTACAAGGTTATGCCTTTTGGTTTGAAAAATGCTAGGGTTACATACCAAAGGATGGCTATAAAGATTCTTAATGATTTGATTTATAAGGAAGTGGAAGTGTACGTTGATGACATGATGATCAAATCCTCTCAAAGGATAGATAAGTATAATCTGTGTTTGAATCCAAAAAAGTGTGTCTTCAGTGTAACTTCAAGAAGGCTCCTACGACATATTGTGAGTTAAAAAGGAATCGAGGTGGACCCTAATAAAGTCAAAGCAATCAGAGAAATGCCAGTCCCAGAGAAAATAAAAGAAATAAGGGGATTTCTGTGTAAAATAGAATACATTAGTAGGTTTATAGCTAAGCTCACTACCATATGTGATCCTATTTTCAAACTTTTTAGAAAGAACCAACCAACTAAGTGGAATGATGATTGGTAGAAAACTTTTAACATAATCAGGGAATATTTGCTAAATCCACTAGTTTTATAATCACCAAATCATAAAAAGCCATTGGTCCTCTATTTGTCCATTAAAGAAAGTTTAGTTGGGGCTATGATAGCACAAGAAGATGAGATAGGCATTGAATTTGCAATTTACTACTTAAGCAAGAAATTTCTTCCTTACGAGATCAAGTACATGGAGGTGGAAAAGATTTGCTTAGTAGTAGTGTAGGCCTCAAAGAAACTGAGACACTACTTCAAGTTGTATATTTTATAGGCCATGTCTAAACACAACCCATTAAGGTATCTCTAGACGGCACCATCTTTGGTGGGTAGAATGAGTAAATGGCTTCTCTTGTTTCAAGAATTTGACATTTAGTATGTAATAAGAAAAACCATAAAAGGGTGAGCAGTTGTAGAATTCTTGGCCAATCACCCAGTAGAAGGCAAGCAATTGGAGTTAGAATTCCTAGATGAAAGGTTGAACCCAATTGTAGTCCAAGGATGGTAGATGTACTTAAATGGAGCAGTACACAACAAAGGAGCAGGAGTAAGAGTGATTTTGGTAACCCCTGAGGGATAAAAGCTATTATTAGCTAAGAAGCTAAGATACGAAGTTACAAATAACATGGTAGAATATAAAGTCTGCACATTTAGATTAGAAGCATTATTAGCTCTTGGTACAAAAATAGTAGAGATGTTTGGGGATTCGTCATTAGTAATGTATCAAGCCAATGAAGAGTGGACCGTCTGTAAAGAAAGATTGATGCCTTATGCAGAATACCTAAGGTCGATTAGTGAATGATTTGAAATGGGCACTTTTAGTCATGTTTTGAGAGATAAGAATCAGCTAGTAGATGTATTAGCTACCTTGGTTCACATATGGGATAATCTAAAAGGGATAATCATGAAACCAGTGATCATTTCTAGTTCTAAAAGGCCTTATTACGAGATAG
Source organism: Hura crepitans (assembly GCA_948208565.1). NCBI lineage: Eukaryota > Viridiplantae > Streptophyta > Magnoliopsida > Malpighiales > Euphorbiaceae > Hura > Hura crepitans. The sequence continues at coordinate 899 of CANXYI012152268.1, read as the reverse complement.
AGCAGATAATAGAAATAGAGCAAGAAAAAGACAAGCCATGGTTTTATGACATCTAGAATTACTTAGAAAATGGAAACTTCTTTGAAGAAGCCATGGACAAGGATAAAAAAGTATTGAGGAAGTTATTAACTCAGTTCATTAATATAGATGGAGTCCTGTATAAGAGGCAAATAAATGGTCTTCAGCTTTGTTGCTTAGAGGAACGGGAGGTAGAAAAAGTCATGTAGGAAATACACGTTGGGTCATGTGGTATGCATATGAATGGTTTAGAGCTAGCCAAAAAGATCATGTGCTAAAGATTCTTTTGGCTTACTATAAACCATGATTGCTCGAAATACGTGTAAGGATGCCACAAGTGCTAGCAGTACAGAGATCTGAAACACATGCTAGTATCTAAACTTCATAGCTTATCATCTCTTTAGCCATTTGCTGCATAGGGGATAGACATAGTAGGAAAGATACATTCGACGGCTTTAAACAGGCATCACTTTATTATAGTGGCAATCGATTATTTATCGAAATGGTTGAAGTAGAATCTTTCAAGAAGTTGGGGGTAAAAGAGATGGCTAGATTCATGAAGAGGAGTTTAATCTGTAGATATGAGGTTCTGCATCATATAGTTTCAGATAACAGTGTCTAGTTTCAAGTAGAAATGAAGGCTCTTTTACAAAAATACAAGATATAGCATCATAAATCCTTTCCTTATAGGCTATAAGCCAATAGAGCAGTTGAAGCAACAAACAAGAATCTCAAAAGGATTTTGGCCAAGATAGTTGTACTTACAAAGACTAGGTAGATAAGCTTCCTTTTGCTCTTTGGGGATACAGAACTACAATTCGAACTTCAATGAGTGCTACTCCATTCTCCTTAGTGTACAGGACATGTGCAGTGCTTCCAGT
>CANXYI012152169.1:0-10425 GCA_948208565.1 Hura crepitans | reverse complement strand
TTATCTATTTATTTTCTAAAACAATAAAAAGGATTTTTAGATTATACAGGTTTTCAAAAAAGTCAGTTCAGAGATCGGTTAGTGTGTCGCTTCTTATTCGGATCTAGTGTTCGAAATAGGTAAAGTGTGTCACACTTTTTGTAATACACTAGCATTCATTTTGCTAAACATCTTTATAGATCCTAGGCATTCTCTTATACATAAATCATGCTATTAGAATGCATAAGGTTCTAGATCTTTGATTTTAGCATAAGCTTAGTATATGTATAATTTTTTATATTTTTGTCAATCATGCACGTATGACTATAATATAATTAAGTAAAACCTAGTTAATGATTGCATATGAAGAAATTTCATTATTAGAATGTATGTTGATGTATATCAAGGTTAGTTACATGATTACTGTGAATACAACATATAAAATGATATGTTAATACATATATGATAAGTGATCATGATCTATGACATGCATTAGCATATGATAAAGAGATCAGATGGACAAGGTATATGAATGACTGAATGATGAGATATATTGAATGATAAATGTGATATTCATGTGTAGTGCATGAGTTGGTTAATGTGTAGTTTGGGTTTGAGTTTATGATGTCTTATAGGTTTTACAGTTGAAAGGGAAGTTTTTAAAATGTTTATATTTATATTAAAGGAAGTGTCTCTTTACAGGTGGAAAAATTTTGGATAGTGCCTTGAAAAGCCGCTATGCTACTAGATTTTTGATACAATAACCCATAAATGTTATTAAGTAAAATGAAAAAGGATTTGAATTTTTTTTCTAAAGCATAACATTGTTCTCTTAAAGTTTAAAAGAAAATGTTTAATACACTTTTTTCATGTGCTTTTATTTGTAACCATATTGTTTTGCTATGTATTTATTTATGATGTAATACCTTTTTATTGTTTTTCCTTACAAATCAAGTATGGGAGTGTTTTATGATTCCTACGATAACTTTGATCTATATATATGTATCAAAAGTCACTAGAAGTTGTAAGCATATCTAAAAGATGACACCTTATGAAGCTACAGGTAAATGCTTTGACCAAAACCATTAGTTGATCATAAAGCAATGTTATTGATTTTCAATTTTCATAGATTAGCTATTCTTATCTATTACTAATTAATGTTTGCTTTAGCATCTTAATAATATCTTGATTTCTCGCTTCTATCTCCTAATTGAATTAATTTTATTGTTATTTACAAGTCAATAAGAATGGCTACATTTTGCTTCTAGCTTGTAATTGTTAATGATTTTGATGTTAATATTTTCATTATTTATTTTTTAAGTGTTGTTATTATTTAATTAGTTATTGTTGTAGAATATTTTTTACCTATTGTATCAATTCTATATTTTATACATTTAAGTTTATTTTTATTTTTATATTTAATTCTAAATTTAATATTAGTTATGAATGATTTTCATTTATTGGTGATTTAATTTTTTAATTTAAAAAAATCTACGGTGGACTAGCCTATTGCAAATATTTTATATTTTTACGATGGATTGGAGTGGAAATTCTATCGCAAAATTTAACGATCACGATGAAAACTAAAAAAACTATGACAATAATTTTTTTCATTTTAATTGATGAAATCTATTACAGATAATCCCTTACAAAGATATTTCGACAAAATTCTTTTCGTCGTCAATTATTAATCTGTGATGGATTTCATAATTTTTGTGATGGATTAATCTATTGCGGATTTTAAATTTTTTTAGTGAATAATCAATATAAAATGTATATAAAAGACAAATTTGGGCTCATGTGACATTTAGGACCAATGGTTCCAAGTGTGAACAATAGCCAGAAGATTAAAAGCTATGGACAAGGTAGAGTAAATACCAAAATTAAGAGTAGATATTAATGGTAAATATAAAAGAAAGGATTAGCTTACAAAAGTTAAGCACTCAAAAATCAAAATTTAGACATCAAAAGAATGAGCAAAAATTACAAAAGAGAGAGAGACAAAAATCTCAAACCTGAATAAAGTTCTAAGTAACCCTAATAAATAAAATTATTACAACCATACAGAGAATAATAAGTCATACAAGCAATAATTTTGCAATATAAAAGCATAAGAGGCAAAAAAATCAAGAACATTAAAATATAAGTGCTTATGTACATAATCGAGGAAATAAATCATATAATGGAAGTATTAATTCAAGCCTTAACATCAAAAAATAATTAAAACTTGCATACATGTATATAAATAAAATGAAAAGAACAAAAGAGATACAATCATATTGTAAGAAGTAAGTGATAAGGCACTAAAATAACTTAATTCGAACTTCCTATCAAAGTTACACCTTACATCTAAAAGAAAATAACTCAAATCGATTATCTGACATTTTAATTTCCCATAAAAAGAACTCTATATAATAGTAAAAATCTTAATAAATAGAAATAATATGTCATCCAATTGAAATATCAATTTAGGCAAAGAATAAGATTATGTCTAAAATAAAAAAAATAAAAGGAGCAAATGTCATACATGTAAGTAGGCATAATTATATGATAGGAGTAAATAACCATAACCACAAAATAATAAATAGAGGCTAAGAGATAGAAATTTAACATAAGGATAGTCGAACACTAGAAGAATAAAAATCTTTTTTTTTTTGTTGCTGTCAATAATTTTCTCAAAACATCCATTTTACCATTTCCTACAAAAAGGAAGTAATTAAAAGCAACAGATAAAAAAATCTTGGATAATGGAAAAAAAAAACTTAGCAGAAAAGAACTAAAAAGGGACATCCTTTACTTTTTATGGCTATAAAAGGTGTGTATGGGATAAAATGGTTTAGGATTCACTAAATTCCAATCCTATTCTAAATATTCGAGAAGCTAAAGTTTAAGATCCAATTCTATCCCATTTTTTAGTAGACCAATCTCGTTCTAATCCATTTTTTGAAACAAAATGGGATAAAATTTTAGGACCACGAGACATATCAGAACTGTATAGGCTGAAATGGGTTTGGAATATACCATTTAAAATATATTAACTACATAAAATAATAAATAACAAGTTTCATCCATATTTCATCTAGAATGCAATGAATATATTTATAAGATTAAACATACTTTCAAAGTAGTAAAATACATTAATAACTTATTATATATTTCTATTCAAAACATAGCAAAAAATAACAATCTAAATCAATTAAAAAATATATATTATTAAATATATATATAGTGAGTGTGTATATGTGTATACACACACACATATATATGTGTGTGTATGTGTATACACACACATATATATGTGTGTGTGCATGTGTGTATATTTGTTTGATATACCCTACTTTTGGTTTAGTTTGGTTTAGGATGGATAATTGAGTTAGGATGGAATAGCTTGATTTGATCTCAGTCTCATCTTAAATTTAAAATTGATATGGAACTTGGGATGAGTACTAGTGTGACACCCCTTACCCAATTCGATTGTTGGACCTGAATAAGGAGCGTACACATAAAGTGTTATCCAAACTTGCTTAACCTTTTTTTTATTTTTAAAACCCAAAATTAAAATCTTTTCAAAACATTTTACAAAGTATTAAATCTTGAAATTCTCATTTAAAAAAATTTCAATTTTACATTTTAAAATAGTTTGAGAATCCTTGTGTCAAAAATCTAGTAGTATAATGGCTATAATGGGAAAATAAACAGTAACTTGTAAGTTTAAAATAACACTTTTATAATTCTCACATACATCACAACCGCAAATTAGTCGTCCTGACCATCCTAAAATCATCATAACACAATCTCAACCACATACAACAAGAAGAGATATCATACAAGCATTAAAATGAAATTAAACTTGTTTAAAAGTTACAAAACCATTTACAAATCTAGATTAAGCCAATCCCTCATAAGCTACATATGAGTGTCTCTATACAATTACATCACATAATTATATGAATAAAATAACAAAATACCATAAGTGCTCTTCTTTTGGTCTGCAGTAGCTATAATGGCCTTGATTCTAATATGGTTTTTTTTACCTATGCATCACGAAAACACACAATGTGCTAAGTAATAGGTTAGTGGTGTAATCTATGTAAAAAGTGTGAATACTACACCTACAAACATGTATTATATAAATATACCATAATAATGAAATTATAAGCCAGATGAACATAAAATCATGTCATGTAGGTGTAACGTCAAAAATATCCTTATAAATCATTTAACAAATGAAACTCTAACACATACATCATTATGCATCAAAATAACCTCTTTACATGTTTAACTCGTATTTTTCATTTCATTATCCATTACTTAAGTGTACCCATACTTAAGGAAACACTTATGCTAAACTAGATAATAGGGACTTATTAGAACACTTAGGCCCTTGGGACCACTTAGGCCTTTAGGACCACTTAGGCCTTGCCACATTAAATCTTAAGATTTGCACATCAAACTCGAAGGTTTGTATATCATAACTGAAGGTCATGTACCATTATGAGATCCAAAGTTCACAAATTAATATTAGACCCGAGCACATCATGCCCAAAGGTCACGCAAAGGTACAGAAGTACCCCAGCAGTTGATATACTCCCTTAGTTAACTAGTCGACCTATCCAATCTAGGTTCCTTACTAGTATAGCTTGCTCACCATTAGATTTAGTTTTGCCTTTAAAAGTGCATTATACATGGCTTTTAAGTATGATTGGTCAATAACTAAACAAACAGGAGAAATTATCTCATCTTAGTTATAACTTTTATTTCTATGTGTAAATATTAGCATACACAAGCAATATGTTTCATTATGGTTACAACATCTTATGTACATATAATTTTTATTATCATCTCTTAATACCTTTCAATATGAATACTTAATTAACTATTATGGCACATCATGAGTAACATAACCCTTTATATACCCAAGTTATAATATCATCATATCATGGCTTAAATTTTTAGCCATGCTTACTTAAAACCACCAATCCATATCTCTTTAGGATCTTGTCAATAATTACCATCTCATGTGCATGAGTAACATAAGAAATGATGTAGTACTCAACTAAAATCACTTTCATGCAATTTAGTTCAATTAACATCATATGAGACATATAGCACATACTCATGCACCATTGCCTTCATAATAGAAAAAAATTCCCAATAACATCTAGGAATACACTATTTAAGCCATACTTGTGTATAAACACTATTAATCACTTAGTAACCCATTCGACCACACCATAAATCACACTTTAACACACATTTCCATTATCTCATATATTCTATTCATAATGAGAACACCTAAAGTGTAATAACCTACTCATGGGTAACATTCAAGCAACTAAAGGGAGTGTTACTACATGACTCTAAATTTAAACTTATTGGGTTAAAGTTCACATCACTAGTCAAGCAACATGTCTAGTCATGTATAGCTATGGATTTCACCATTATAAGAGAATTTTTGTAACACTAGTAGATGGCTGAAGCCGAGACTCTAGTAGCATAATAACTATTTAGAGGCTTAACAAAAACTTTAACTTGTAGAAAAGCATTTCTAAGCCACGTAACAATCCTCTAATGACCTATCAATAACTACAAAAACCTCAAACATACCACACATATATCACAACATGTCAGCAAATCTGTTACCCTTAGTGACAACTCAAGAACACAACTAAACTCTCTCCTAAGAAAGAAAGAAGCGGGGGCTCTCCTGACCCAAGACTTAACCACTTATTACTAATTACACATGTACATACAAAGAAGTAGGAACTGGTTTGCCTATCTATCAGACCCTCAATGACCCCTTTTAATAATTGCTTCACTACTCAACATGTCATGCATATACAATTACACAATAAGAGATAATATGCTATGCTACATATGAATCATACATATAGTTCATTTTTATGTGCTAAGTACGTTAAATTTTAACAACTTGTAGTAACATCGAGGCATGTTAGGATTCTGGGCATGGCTATACTAGGGAGAGTGTCCATTCTTAGCATTCTCCTATAACTTACACGTCAAACCTAAAAGTTATGTTGGTAGCTTACTTTAAAAGGGACTGACATATTTACCTTTCTAGAATTATTCTAGATATAGTTCAAATACATATTAATTACATGTATATAAAGGTCCTATTACTACTCAGTATCATGTATCTCTTAATGTACCAAGCATATTTCATGTGTTAATGGCATGTATCCATTCAGCTATTATTAATAGTTAACTATCACTTATTATTAGAAAAACTTCATGTGAATAATTATACTTTGATATTATATATCTATCTATAAGATGCTATGATTCATAAATCTTATAATAGTGACTCTAATAACTTATGACTATTCTATGTAATAGCCTATTTCATGATCCATCTTATGTTTGTGTTAGACTATAACTCATCAATTTTGTGTCTATAACTCTAATGACTTATGCATGAATCATGTCATAACATGTCTTCTGATTCTCAATTAACTATATTACTATCTGATACTCATGTTTCTTAAGTTTAGTATAATTGACATAAATAGAGCCTTTGGTAACTCACTCCCATAATGACCTTGAGGAAGGGTAAATGGGCTAGAAAACTATAAGCTAAAAATGGTGACAAAGATGGGCTCACTCATAGCCCTGGCACTTCTATACTGTGAGCTTAAAGACATTTATCGCCTCAGCCACTATCAACTATAAAGAGCTCATTGGCACTAGTACTGAGCTATAACTATTGTAAATTTACATAAAATCCCTCTCTGGCATGCCAAAGCTACCCTAACTTAGATTCTAAAAAGTTTTACCATAGGCTCTAACTTCTTTTCATTTTAATCACTTAAGTTTCTAGTTTATCAATAACATGTACGTCTTCAACCCATATGTTACTATTACTATTCTATCTTAAAAATTATGTTTCTTTATTTCTATCTATAAAACTTATTTATTCTATTCTACTATAACATCACATCTAATAAGATTTTTTAGTCTCATGGCTTTTAGTCTCCTTTCCATAGATAAAGTTGAATTAATTTGTGTATTCTTGTTTTTATAGGAGAAATAATTATGCACTACAACCACTATTAAAGTGCCATGATGCTTCCACTGTATGTGACTAGCACATACATACGACCCACGCATTAACATTTAGGTATATAAGTATGATTAACATACTGCATTCTAATTATGTTGCAGTTTATCCATGTATTTCAATTTATTGTCAGGTATGTATGTGTTCTAGTCATGTTGTTTCATAATTACTTAAAAAAGTTACAAAAGAGTTCTTATCACAATCTAGTATTTATGGATTAACTAACTCAAACTTCTTATAAAAGGGGTTAACCTTACTTGTTCATTCACTCTGATCTTACATGTGCAGTTATGATGACTGAATATATTCCTATGATGCTTTATCTAATAGTACATCATTATTCTATAACGTACACATTGTCATTTACCTACCCTTAGCATCACATAATATTCTACCTTCGTATCCTCTATAGGTTTTATCCATTTACTTGATAATAATCCTTTTAAACCTCAATGAATGCATACTAACATGTATTTGCTATCAAAATCATGCTTCATGCCAAGAAGTTTAATTGTACTTACCTTATCATTTAGTAAGGAAGAAGTCTTGTAGTTAGAGCTAACATCACTAATAAATTAGTTGAATTCATTGGAAAAGATTTGCTCACAGAATAAAAGGTGCATACATACATAACAAGAATGACTCACTTTCTAACATAACTACCAATAGATACTTATAAATTACATCAATCCATATACTTTATCGTATCATATGCATATGACCCCAACTTGATACACAATTAACTCAATAATTGTTACTATGGTCTCTAATTTCAATTTTTGACCCCTTATCTTCAAAATGTTATTATTATGCATATTAGATATAATTTTACGCCCCTTGGTTGGTTTATATTCATATGCATTTTTTTCCCAATTAGAATTTAGAGGCATCCCAACCATGTTTCATAATATGCTAGAACTTATCATATTATTTTATATAGACATAGAGGTATAAGCATGGCTAATACAACTTGTAACACCCCCTACTGGATTCTCAAAGAAACCCAATAAGTAATGCACTTCCTGCTAGGTCACCCATCATGTGATTTCTCCTATGTTTATTCATTTACCTTTTACTTATACTACATTAGACAACTCTATCTAATTCTAAATTCAATCCGGTCAATTCCTATGATCCTTTTGAGTCAGTATTATCATGTTTACACTATTACAGGAAGAATTCAACACAATAAGTATTACTTAAAAATTTGGCAGCACAACGGCTACCCAAGTCACTATCCCTATAACACCCCCTACCCATTTTTACTAGAAACAGGCAAGGCATGCTACTTCCCGCTGAGGTCACCCATCCTAGGATTTTCCTAGGGGCCTTTCGTTTAACCTTTACCCAACTTTAACCAAGTTTGACCAAACCTAGCCTTAAGCTTATTCTTATGATTTATTCCTAATTACTATCTATTTTAAGTCCGTTAAGGTCCCTATCAAGCATTGTTAGACAATTATGGAAAATCGGGTAGCATAATGCCTGCCCTGATAACTAACCCAAAATTTTCCTACAAAGAAAAACACTTAAAATTCATTTGCCAGCCTTATTCCCCCTTCTGGACTCTCTGGTCCTCTAGATCATAGTCAACAACAACATAATATATATGCATTTACCAATCATAGGGTCGTACACCCATCAACACACATGTATGCAGAAGTAACTATTCCATTAACAAGAAAAACTATACGTCCATTTAGTCGATCAAATACTTTTATATGTACATCCCATATCCCATATTATCTATATACATATATGAGTGTGAATCTATGTACAAAAGATAGAAAGAAAACAAAAAGTACCAATAGACCCTCTAGCAGCTACATTATTGATGTTGTCTAATACTGGTATGCTCTCTGTCTACTACCTACGCATCAAAACACTGATACGTTGAGTATAACACTCAGTGGTGAATTAAACCAAATAGATTATATCAACTCAAGCAATTATGCACAATAACATGTTCCACACATAATAAGTATTTTACTATAGCTCTAAGTCCATTTATTATTTTTTTCTAGGGTACTTATCTGTTAACCTTAACTTTCTTATCAGTTACTTCAATTTATTACTTTATAAGCCCATACCAAACAGACTACACTTTAAAACACTGGACAGTGGGATGTTTCCTATGCAGTGGCCCACTTTTAGGGCCTACGTAGCTACACCTACCTTCCTCGATACTCAGGGACCTGTAGCAGATAGTGGGGACATATCCATAGACCACCCCTAGTACCTACACCTGATAGCAATAAGCACTTGTGGTGGATACTTAAGGACCTATCTGTAGACCAATCCCAATCCATAATAACAACCTGTAGTGCAGTGGCTCATCACGAAACCTAGGCGGCTGCACCCACCATAACCAATAACTAGCAGTGGGCCCTAGAAAGACCGACTACCTAGCAGGTGCTCTATCCCTAGTTGACGGGTCAACCCATCTAGTGGGTGTCCAACTGATGGGCCATTAACCATTTCAAACTATTATTATCATTATTATACCATTACGTTACATCTTATGACAATATTACACAATACACTGTAACTTTGCTTACGGTCGCAAAGTTTCTATTCATTTGGTTAGTTTCTGCAACTGACACTATTCATTTGGTCAATTTTGCCTTTTACACTTTTCATTGCCTATGCCATTCAAGTTCTTTTTCCTTTAATTCTTTATCCCATTATTACTATATTCAATACCTAATATGAGGCATATTATTTTACCATTCGTTTGGTCACATATTCTCACTCAAATGACTCACATTTCTATGTCTTATAATATACCCATTTTAAGTCACTTTATTAGTGATTACCACATTTAATTTACCTACCAAATGCATCTAATGCTTAACCACACATGCCATACCCATTTGACCCCATTTTCAGTCACATTAAAACACCACACTTACACATACAATACTTTCCATTTTAGCATACAAATCCTAATAATTTAACACTAATTACATGATTAAAATGCTAGTTTACGTAATTACATCCATTTACCCTATTTTAACCCATTTTCATATAACATTTAAGCATAAAATTGCACACACATAATAGGCATAATAAATTTGGATTAATCCATATACCTAGGGTGCATTCACACCCCTTTCTCTACCACTTGTCCTTTGATTTGCTTGCTCCCTCTCAATTGAAATATTAACCCCTAACATACACCAAAATTGGCTTAGAAAAATCCTAAAAATTCACTTATAACTCAAATTTAAATTCTAAAAACATAGGAACTCTTAGAATTGCCTAAGCTAACTATATCAAAAATAAAAAAAAAATTAGATTAAAGCATTTTTGCTTACTTTGTGCACGATTCACCCAAGTGGTGAATTATGCAATTTTGGCCTTCTTTC
>CANXYI012151910.1:0-10664 GCA_948208565.1 Hura crepitans | reverse complement strand
AGGATAGTTAACTAATAGCCATAGTTTATGTACAAAACCTCAAAATTAAGAAAATTTACAAATCACCTCAAAATTCCAAATTATTTTACCAATGGACTCAAGGAAATTTTTAACCTTTAGGGTATGGCATTTTTAGGTCTATCTGGGCACATCTCGAGTTATTCTTAGCTAGACTCCATATGAGCCTACGGCCTACTGGATTATAGCCTAAAATAATTTATTGGTTCTATTAAACCTTTAAATTAAGTCAATTTTGTCATTTTATGGCCCCTTGAAGTTTCATGACCAGTACCCTTGCCTTGAGCCTTATGAAAGTGACCCAGCACTCCAAGAACACTTTTTGGCCTTAGTGGTGCTATTCTCGGAGCCTCGACTTACGGGCATTACAAATAAGGTAGACATGCCTGACTAGAAGGTTGCATAATGTATGCAAAATTTATGCATGATATAATTCATATTACATTAAATTCACCACTGAGTGCATACTTAGCATGTCTGTGTTTTTGATGTGTAAGTAAAAGATAGTAGATTGTAGTCTAGCCTCAATAGACAGTGTTACTAACAACCTTTTTTTGGGTATAAATTTTGATACTTTTATGTTAATAAGATAAGGGCACTCATGTATATAGAGTTGGGATCCACTTATGTAAAAATTTCTATGCATTAGTTTATCAATTATTAGATAGGTTATAATGTTAATGCAGTGAAATGCTTGATATATATGTATATATGTGTGTGTGTGTCACTTGATGATGTGATGACTAAGACATATGTATGAGAGGTTGATGATGAGATGAATTTTGGAGGACTAAAAAGGTTTACAAGGTTAGGGAATAATTGTGAATGGTTATAAAAGCACCTTTTATAAGTTAAAAATTTTTGGTTTTTCACCTAGACAGCTGTTATGTTGCTAGATTTTTACTAAAACTGTTTTACTAGAAAAGTGTCTGAACACCTAAAATAAGATGAGAATATTAATACAATTGTCACTTCTCTATTGGTTAAATGAGATCAAGCCAGTGTAATATCAGGATGGGCAACCTATAAAAAGGTGATATCTCTTATCTAGTTTAAAAGAAGGATTAAGTGGGAGGTGTTACCTTAAGTGGTATTAGAGTAGGTTTAGGGATTCCTAGGCATAGCCTACATGAGTGCCACTGATTAGGGTTTTATGTCATGTAAGGATACATTGCCTAAGGCTATTTGTTTTTTCTTTTATAGTGAATTAGGATGCATGAGCGTACCCCACTAGAGAATGGAGAAGAGGTGGCTCGTCATGCACTGATGACAATACATGAGTCTGCAAGCTTAGCTACTTAGGTTTTGAGTGATGTAGGATGTTAGGCACAAATATAGGCTGTAACGCCCATATACCCAATTGATAAATTAGTGTAAGTATAGGATGTTATGCACTTGATTCAATTTTCATACCTTTTTTTACTCTTCTTACCATTCTCTAGTAATCAACTCAATATAACTGTTTTTACTAATATATAGGTATTTTTAATTCATACATTATATGTGACATACATATATCACATTCACTTAACACATGTAAAACAAATGTCAATATTATTAGCTTTAATATTAATAATCAAATATTACCACTATCAGTTACAAATTCAAACTGAAATAAAAACAACTAAAATTATAGTCCATTCATCCATATCTAACAATATATGTAATTCTAAACAACCATTATTCAATCATAATGCAAGTAAACATTTAACATGCAAATTATGCTCATGGCAGGTTCTTCTTACCTGTATCTTTAATTTATATGCTTCAGCTAATGCTAGGACTCTATCTGTCACTTCACTTGCCTTGATTGGTAACCTATGCATTAGCAAAAAAGCCAATGTACTGAGCATAATTGCTCAATGGTGCATTCTAATACTATGGAAATCAAATCTTTGAGTTTCAGTAAATAATAACCTTTAGTATATGTAACACCCTATTAGATTCTTGAAGAAACCTAATAAGTGGTGCACTTCCCGCTAGGTCACCCATCCTGAAATTTCCTCCATGTTCATTCATTTAACTTTTACTCATACTACACTAGACAACTCCATCTAATTCCAAAATCATTCAGGTCAGTTCCTATAATCCATTTAAGTTCGTATTATCATGTTTCAGCCATTACAAAAAGAATCTAACATAATCGGGTATAAGCTAAAAATCTGTCGAAACAACGGCAGTTCTGGTCACTATCCCAAAATTCATATCCACTTGTAAACACTTTAATATAATATATCACGTCTCTTGAACCCTTCTGGTCCCCTAAATATCAGCCTATTAACATCATCTAACATATAGCAGTCATAGGCCTCAGGCCACAACAAAAGCATATTGAGCCTCAGGCTCACAAACATGTAATACAGAGCACACATACATAAGAGAAACATCAAAGGAATTATTATAGAATAGCCCATTATATACAGATACTACCATGTACCCCTTATATACATCGTACCCATTTCCCCACCTAAGTACATAGAGTGCAAAATCTACTTATCATACATGATCCACCTTCTCAATCTTACCTATGAACTCCACTATGTGCTTTATGAGGTGACGTCCCTAATCTAGATACTTATGCACCGTAACAAGTACTTTGAGTATAAAAACACTCAGTGGTGAATTTAATCATTAAAAACATGTCGAGTAGTTAATTCATGCATAAAAGCCTCTATTTTATCTTATACTGATGGCCCAAGTTCAATTTAAAGTGCTATTATGCAAAATTACTATTTTACCCCTATGGGGTATTTATATATGTGGTTATCTAATTACTTATCACAAGTCATGTAGTTTATGTACTTGGTTATTATTAGCCATTTAATGCTCAAATTATACCATTTTAAGCCATTATTTATTACTAGTGAAAAAATTACTAAAATACCCCTATGTCATATTTCACGGTTATATGTGGGTTTATTAACTTTATTGAATTATTTTAGCTGGCGCAACTTAGAAGACATCCTTAACAAACACTAGATCTAGAGGCAAAATAAACTAAAGCAACGATCCCTATTCTGGACCTGCACCATTGCACCAGCATATGTGCCATAATAGAGATTAGTCGTAGCCTCCTTAGACACAAATATGCTTTCTTCCATCTATTTTTCTTTCATTTGCTATCAGACATCTGGCTTTATCTATAACTTAGCTAGCACAACATCTCTTAAAGTGTACTATAATTATCATTCATACTTTTCAGGATTATCATAAATTTCTTGTGCTTAGCATCTACTATCACCTCAGCTCCCACTAGTGGGTAGCCAATCAGGCCATCATAATCTTTGATCAGCTCTAACTAGCTTTTCTATCCTAAGTTCAACTCTTCCTAAGCAAAGAGATACTTCAAGCTCTTATGATCTGTACATATATAGCATTCCTCTTTATACTAGTAATACCATCGTATTTCCAAAACATATAACAGCATCTAGCTTCAATCATGGATAAGATAATGCCCTCTTGAGGCTTCAACTGTCTTGAAGCATAAGCCACTACCTTTTTCCTCTATCAACACACATTCTATACCATTTTATAAAACTTCACTATACTTAATAGAGTCTGTAACCTATTTAAATTAAACTAGGATAGGAATCTCTATCAACATTTTCTTCAATTGCTCACAATTGGCTTGACACTTATCATTTCAATTAAATTTCACATGTTATCCTAACCCATCGAGTCAAAGGAGTTACACTAATCGAAGTCCTTTTACAAGTATTTTATAATCTCAACTAAGCCCAAAAAATTCCTTACCTCCATTAGATTCCGAGGTGCTTCTCTTCCTAGTACTACCTTTCTTTTACTAGGATTAATCCTGATTCTTTCTACTGCCACCATGTGGCCCAGAGAAGAAACTTCACTAAGCCAAACTCATACTTACTAAGCTTGACACACAACTGTCCCTCTTTTAAGGCCTATAACACAACCTTTAAGCACTATTCATACTCTTTGTGGTCCTTATAATGCCCCAAAATACCATTTATAAACACCACTACCACTTATCTACATAATATTGAAAAGCTTCGTTCATCGAGTTTCATGAAAGCTGCTGGGTATTGGTGCCTCCTAATATCATCAACAAGATTTCATAATGCCCACAACAGGTTCTGAAGGTAGTTTTAGAAACATTAGTTTCCTTAATCCTTAGCTGATAGTATCTAAATCTCAAATCAATTTTTAAAAAATATACCAACTTCTCTCAACTGATCAAAGAGATCATTTATCATAGAATAGATACTCATTCTTAACAGTTATTTTGTTCAACTATCTATAAAACAATACATAACTTGAGTAACCTATCTTTCTTCTTTACAAATAGCATAAGTACTCCTTAAGGAGTCACACTGGGTCTGATAAAACCCTTATCTAATAGCTCTTATAGCTACACCCTCAGTTCTTTTATTTTAATAGATGTTATTCTATAAAGAGCAAAAAGTACTGGAGCAACACCAGGATACATTTCAATATCAAAATCACATTCCCTCTGAGGTAGTAACCTTGATAGCTCATCAAGGAGTATATCAAAACTTAGATACAATTGGGATACATAGCAGATTAGGGTTAGAAGCATTTAAATCCCTAGCATAGACCCACCAAGCCTTACCTCTTTTGAAGAAGTTGTTATATTCTTAATAACAAAGATAAGATTGTCTAGAAGGTTCTTCTCACCATCCACTATCACTATCAGTCCTTATATAGTCTGGAGGGTTAACTTTCTATATTTATAATTAGTCATAGCCTGATACTTAGTAAGCTAATCCATTTTAGGATTACATCAATTCATTGAAATGCAATTTAATCAAATCAGCAACAATCTATGCTCCTGAATCACTAGATGTATCTTCTGTGCACCCTGTTCACAATTACACATTGCCCCATAGGGTTGCTAACTCCAATGTCTGCATCAACATGCTTAGGCTCTATCTGCCTAGTCTGTCCTTATGCAGTAAATGCATAAGAGGGTATTAAGGGTCTATTAAAGCTAAGACTATAACATTAGATAAACATAATACCAGATATACCATTTGGTGTTATAGCCTCTCCTCTAGTTCTCACTGCACACTGCCTAGCTAAAGCACAAGCCTTAATTCTAGTACCCTGACTAGCACTATACTACTCTCCTTAATCTACCTCTGACCCCTACTTTGGGGTGCAACATTAGGTATCTATGATTAGGCACCATCTATCTGTCTCTGAAGACACTCTCTCTATAGTGATTTCTAACATCACAGTGGAGACATTTCCTCTCTTGCCTTCTCTACACAACTCCCAGTTTCTTATCTAACAAGTGCCCCACATGGGAGATCCACTCTTGTATGCCCCTATACAAAGAATACTATTAACCAGAGGAGGCAATGAAGGTTTACTAGTAGGAGCCTACCTTGATCCCTAGATTTGTGCCTGTATCCTTAACCTTACATTTAGTCCTGCCAAGAATCTCTGACATTCTATTTATATCTTTGGAAATAATTTCCTTAGCATACTTTAGGAATCTGATAATTTCCTTTCATGTATTATCTCGCGGTGTACCAAGACAGAGGTTACTTCTACTTACTTTTACTCTGTCACTTGTAACTCTAGCTGCTGAGTAGTATTACTAGGTTTAAGTCCTGATACATAACTTGCTCTCTGTATAACTATGGTTACAAAACCAATTGGTTCCTCAGCTCCTCCTTCTGGTAACTTGACCAATCATTCCTGTATTACAAAAGACTTTCCCTTTTCCACCTCAGACAGTGTAACGTTCAGAGGAATTTAAAACTTAGTTATTTGCACTCATGTACTTAGCCTAGGAACATTAACCTATACTTTGATACCACAAAATGTAACACTCCCTACTGGATTCCCGAAGAAACATAATAAGCGGTGCACTTCCCGACAGGTCACCCATCCTAAAATTTCCCTTATATTTATTCATTTAACTTTTACTCATACTACACTAGACAACTCCATCCAATTCCAAAATAATGTAGATAAGTTCCTATAATCCATTTAAGTACATATTATCATGTTTCAACCATTATAGAAAGAATCTAACACAATCGTGTATAATCTAAAAATTTGGCAGCATAACAGCTATCCTGGTCACTATCCCTAAATTCATATCCACCTGAAAACACTTTAATATAATATATGACATCTCTTAGACACTTCTGGTCCCCTAAATATCAGCCTACTAACATTATCTAACACATAGCAGTCATAAGCCTCAGGCGACAACAAAAACATATAGAGCCTCAGGCTCACAAACATGCAATACAGAGCATATATACATAAGAGAAACATCACAAGAATTATTATAGAACAGCCTATTATATATAGATACTACCATGTACCCCTTATGTACATCACACCTATTTCCCCACCTAAGTACATAGAGTGCAAAATCTATTTATCATACATGATCCACCTTCTCAATATTACCTCTAAACTCTGGTGTGCGCTTTACGAGACAAGATCTGTAATCTTGGTACCTGCACACCGTAATAGGTACACTGAGTATAAAAGTATTCAGTAGTGAATTCAATCATTAAAAACACATCTAGTAGTTAATTCATGCATAAAAGCCTTTATTTTATCTTATACTGATGGCCTAGGTTCAATTAAAGTGCTATCATGCAAAATTACCATTTTAACCCTAAGGTGTTTCTATCTGTAGTTATCTAATTACTTATCACAAGTCGTGTAATTTATGTACTTGGTCATTATTAGCCATTTAATGCTTAAATTATACCATTTTAAGCCATTATTTATTACTAGTGGAAAAATTACTAAAATACCCCTTTGTCATATTTCACAGTCATATGTGGGTTTATTAACTTTATTGAATTATTTTATCTAGCCCAACTCAGAAGATATCCCTAACAGACATTGGATCTAGAGGGAAAATAAACTAATGTAGTGGTCCCTATTTTGAATCTACACTACTGCACCGGCATATGTGCCATATTGGAGATTAGTCGTAGCCTCCCCAAACACAAATAGATGCTTAGCAGTGGTGTGACATAATGGAGATCAGCCCATAGGCCTCCCTAGCCACAAATAATCACCATTAGGAATGTCACATAATGGAGATCAACCTGTAAGCCTCCCCAGCTACAAAGAACATCATTGCCTAAACATTAAACAACTAGCCCCATCCAGTGGGTGTCTAACTAGTGGGCCGTTTATCCTTAATCATGGTCTATTTCTTTACTAATCAACATTCCATAATATTATAATCTTAAAAATAGATAGTTATAAATTTTATAGCTCAATTGAAATTTAGCCCAGTCTAGTATCGCTACAAAAAAGATATACCGGGTGAATTTATCATGAAATATAATATAGGTACAATTACAAATAATTAAAATATATTCTAGGCCATTTACTGTCTAAGAAATTATTACTTCAGGTAATGGTTATTTTGAATGGTTATTTTGAATAGTTACAAGTCATTGTGGCTAAGCTTTAACTAGGCTTTTTAGGTTTGTTTCACTTTATTTTTTAGTTTTTTTTTTCACTAGTTATTCCATGTAGTCATAGGCATAAAGCCAATCACAACTTGGGCCATAATCTAGGCCAAAATCTAGGCATTCATTCCATTCTAGCAATCTCAGTATACTAGCTATTATAGGCACAAAAATTGAGTGCACAAGTCATTCTTAAACCATAGCCCTTAAAAGGCAAATTTTAAGTCAATTTACATTCCGGATTTCAAGTCAATCTTTAAGGTCATTATTCATGCCATTCTTTGTTTATATTACATAACATCTAAGTTATACATTGATTGAATTCATGCCAAGACAATTTAAGACATTCTAGCTCACATAAATATATAATTTTAGGCACATTTAGTACATGCATATTTCATCACTTTCATGTCTATTTACACTAACATAGCTCTCGAGTTTAACCCTTTTTCTAGTCTTCATCATGCATTTCCATGCCTTTTACCACACATGTTACCTTATCTCTCTAGTGTAAACACAGACATACACATGCACATTCATTACCATGCTAATTTAAATCACTTACCAATAGCACATGCCTCAGCCACTACTAGGCTTCCATGGTTCTATGCATCAACCAATCTCAACACATGTTGTATCACTAATTCATGCATGCTAGATCCAATGTGTATACATTTCCATTCCCAAACACCAAGTATAACTATCACAACATGCCACACACCCTACCAAGCTAAAGATAAGCTCTTAACCAGTTACTCCTAACATGCCTAATATGTATTTGGTCATTATTTTACAAGTAATTTCCATTACATACCAACATTAAAATCAACATAAACATACATTACACATTGTAACACACATTAAACACCATAACCAAGCCTTTACCACTTTGCAAGCCTCTCAGCAAATTTGAAATTTAGCATCAATATGACTACTTTTTATCAACAACTTATATCATCCCTATTCTCTCACGCCATGTACAATAACCCTATAAGAAAACACATATCCAAGCTACTTTATGAACTCAAACCATGCTTAAACTTAAAAGTAACTACTGAAAATTTAAGGGGTATGAAATAAATGATGGAATTCACTTACTTGGTAAGGGAACACACTTAAAGCTCTAATTACACAAGCTACCAAGCCTTTCTATAGTAGTATTCCTTCCTTTTTATGGACTTCAATTTGCCATCCAATTGCCACAAACACCTCACACACAAAATCACATTGGTGTTAGGCATAATCCAGCATCAAATGGTAGACAAAAATCCTATGAAATGTAGGAGAAGCAACTATGAACTCACTTAAAGGTCACAATTTTGGACAGTCTGAACTAGTGATCTTTGATGAATTTTAACTCTAAATTGAGAACTCCTTTTTGCCTAATTCTTTTTCCCTACGGTGCCTAATAGATAAACTTAAATTTAGAAACCGAATCACCATTTTTTGTGAAGAACTAAAAGAGTTAGGGCCCTTCAATCCTCTCCCTAGTGTTGGCAATAGCAAGGGAGGAAGAAAAATTCTTTCATTCCATTTTGGTAGAATTCCACATATCAAGTGGGCTTTGCCACTTGGCAAGCCTTCTTGGTCACTTATCATGGTGTAAGCCCCCTTTTAACATGACAAGGCTATCCCGAAACCTCTCAAAAATCTTGAACCATCTTAGTTTTTTGACAAATTTTGAAAATTCATAGTAATTAACTCGAACCTCAAAAAATTATGCTGTTTATTTTAAACTTTATATTTTAATCCCCTCTACCTGCTCGTAAATTTTCATGGCCAAATTCCATCAATAGAAGAGTTTTTCAAACTACCTTAATTTGCATGCCAACCTCACAAATTACGAGAATTTGCAAATGACCTCTAATTTTAAAAATTCTTTCACTAATAAACTCAGTGTAATTTTTGAGCTTTAGGGTTTACTATTTTTGGGTCCGTCTGGGCACATCCTGGGTCAATCCCAGCTCGAAAAATTTTTATTACACTGGGGGGTAATTTACAGTTAGAGATGAATTATTGGTTCTGTTAAATTTTTAAAATTTGCACTTTTCATCTAGTTAAAGCCACTCAAAGTTTCATGACATGTGTCACTACCTCAATTTATATACAAGTGACCTGACACCCCCGACACACTTCCTGGACCTAGTGGCATTATTCACAGAGCCTAAAAAACATGGGCATTACAAGTGAGATCATTTTTATATTTTTTTCATTTATCTTTCCTATTTGTTTATTTATTTTTAATTATTGTGGTTCTTATTTATTGCCCTACATACATCTCTGTTGTATATTTTGCTTTTATTTTTTGTAGAGTAGATTTTAGTTGTTTCCCTTTCATCTTTTTAGGTACATGCATAAGGCCGCATGGACTTCCTTATTAAGGAAGTTCATGTCCATGCAGACTTATTTTTATGCCCATAGCTTTTTTTTTTTGAGTTCATAAGGACCTATACATTGCTATGGCCCACTATTACCTCGTTTATTTTATGTGTGATTCTAAGGAGGGATTAAGTCTTTGCAAACTTAAGTTGTGCATGCCCTTGTGGTCTGTGCTAACCTATTTTAGTTCTAGTAGACTTATTTTCTTTTCTTGTATTTTATAATTATATTAGGCCTATAAATAATTATATTTGCCCTTTTTAGATCTTTTATAATAGAATTTTCAACTGTAATTATTTTTACATATCTATGTATAATTCCATGCAAGTTGTAATAGGTAGTTTAAAATGAATTTGAATTAGTTAAGTAATAAAAGTCACAATAAAAAATGTTTTATAGTTGATAAGGGCTACATCACATAAAAATAATTGTTTTGGTACCAAAGTTTCTAATTGGCAAAAATCGTTATAATTGGATAAAATGATCTTTTAAATAATAAATGTTTTAATTTGAATATTTTGAGGACCAAAGTCATCTTCCTTAAAGTTTATAAAATAATTCTAAACAAAGTTTTAAATACAAAGAAGGTTTTAATTCATAAAAGTTTTTTAACTAATGATGATTTTGGGACCAATGTCATATATTATCTTATGCCTTAATTATGTACATATGCCTTTCATTTTCTATATTTTGCTTTTACTCATAATTTGATATTAAATTTTTCATTTTCTTTCTATTGAAAAACAAATATCATAAATTTCAGGCTCATATCAACACTTATATGTTCATTAAAATATTATGCACTTCCATTATAAA
>CANXYI012151903.1:0-10956 GCA_948208565.1 Hura crepitans | reverse complement strand
TGGCCATTAGAGTTGTGAAATATTGGTGAATTGTGTATTTAAAGTGGTACCTGAGAGTTACATTTAGTATATTGTATGTTGGTGGCAAGTGACTTATAATATTTTGCTTGAAATTGGGTATAATTGTATCATGGCATTTGTTTGGGATTAAATGTTGATAAACTATGAAAGAGTATGGTATATATTTTCCTCTTAGTACCTAGGAGTTGATGTTAGTGACATGCCTTGCAATATAGTTCCTAAAAACATTTAGTATGTGTATTATGTGGACTATGAATTTGGCTACTATTGAGTATGAGCTTTAAATGATAAATATGACATATTAGCATAACAATATAGCCTTGAAAGGTGCCTTGAAAGGGCTAAGAAAGTCTTGCTTTAAAATATATAATTAAAGATTAGAAAAGTGACTTAAAAGTGACCTTAAATGAACCAACTAGTGAAACTTCCTTATGCCTCTAAGAGGCTATTATTGATTTACATTTTAGCCATGGATTTAGCCGAGTAAAAGTGGCGTGGTGCCTAAAATTTTAGCCATGCTTTAGTTAGCTTTATTGCCTAGATTTTTGCCATGGACTTGGCCCAGATATAATTGGCCTAATGCCTAGTGAAATATTAAAAAGAATAGTGGGAACTAAATTGAAATCAGACTTAAAATAGTCATAGTAAACTGATTCCAAAAGTGGTCGAAATGACTTATAACTGTTCAGTGGACCTTTACCTGAACCAAAAATATCACTGGACTATAAAGTATTAAGTTTTAAAGTGAAAATGTCCTAATAAATTGTAATTTAAGATACCTTAAATTTTATCAACAACAGACTTAAAAATTATTTCTAAATAATTCCCGGTAGAGCTAAAAAGTGGCTATACTAGTCCGACTAAAATTTTAAAGCATAAGATAAAATTTTTACCTATCTATTTTTTAGACTTAAAAATTATAAGAATAATTTTAGCAAATAAATCAAGTTAAATTAAGCTAATTGGCCCATTAGTTAGACACATACTGGATGAGTTGACTAGTTAATGTAAGGTTTTACAGATGCTAGTTATTGGTGGCTGGAGAGGTTTACGGATTGGTCTTTATTATGTCACCTAGACATTCAGATACTTATTGGTGGCAGAAGAGGTCTATAGACTGATCTCCATTATGTCACCCAATTTTTAACAGTTATACTATTTATGGTTGGGGGCCTATGGGTTGATCTCTATTATGCCACTCAGTAATTTTTATTATGTCTGGGGAGGCTACGACTGATCTCCATTATAGCACACATGTCGGTGTAGTGATGTAAGTCCAGAATGGAGGCTACAGCACTAGTTATTATATAGTGTTTTAAAGTGTCGTCTTTCTAGTCAGGCTAGAGAATTTAATCAAACAAAGAATCAAATTGATTATAAATAGAAAGATTAAGTATAATAGAACAGTCTTTCCTCAGGTTTGATAAGTTGCCAATTAAAAGGCATTTTAGTCATTTTGCACTGATGTGCTAGATTAGTCTAAATAACTAATTTATGTATATATACATACATAGAAGGTATGAAGATTACTTCTAAACATATAAACACCTTAGAAAGATAAAGTTAAGAAGCTATGAATAACTATTTTAGGATAAGTAATAAAATACAATACAATGGGTATTTTGGTAATTTTCCCCTTTTAAGATAGTCTATGTAACTCCTTCAAGTTGTATGTATTAAGTAATAATCCTTATTTTAAATGTTTTATTTAAGTCAAAAATGATAATTCTTGACCAAACAAAAACCTTAAGGGTATTTTAGTAATTTGACACCCTAGTGAACATTTAAATTTTTTTAATGAAGTAAAAATTTACATTTCTAACTACATAAGCAAGAAATAAGATTACACCATGATTAAATTGCTTTAAATTCACCACTGAGTATCTTGTAAACTCTACATACCGATTTTGGTGCGTAGGTATACTTCAGTGGGACCTTTCTGATAAAGCATGTCAATAGCGGTTTAAAGGACACAAGTGAAGACTTTAGGGTGAATTGATGTATATTTAAATATCCATCTACTTAGGTGGGAAATGGGTAAGAAAATGTTTGTAATTAATTGATTATGACTTACTGATGTAAATTTAATATTCCTATACATGTTCCATGATGAATGAATATGTATATATGATGTTGATGTTAGTGTGAGCCTAAGGCTTTATATTATTGTATAGTTTTATATATGGCCTGAGGCTTGAGTTTGTTATATGCTAGATGATGATAATAGGATAAAATTGAGGCACTAGATGGGTCTAGATATTGTGAATGGATTTTAAAAGTGTTTAATAGGCCTGTTTAAATTTTGGGATAGGACCCAGGGCAGCCATTATGTTGCCAAATTTTTATGTAATACCTGAATATGATTAGATTTCCTTCATAATAACTATGTATGATTGTTTCCAACCTAAATGGACTATAAGAACTAACAGAAGTGGTTTTGGAGTCAAATAGCCTAATTTAGATAAAGTTGGTTAAAGTTAAAGGAATGACCATTAGAAAAATTTTAGGATGGGTGACCTAGTGAGAAGTGTACTAGTTATTGGATTTCTTTGGGAATCTAGTAGGGGGTGTCACAGCTTGTCTTGTTGCAAAGGAGATTCAAAAGTAGAGATAGGAGTTTTACTAAAGGAAGAGATCTTATGACTAAGGATTAGCTAGTGTAGCTTAGCACGGTGACAAGAAGTTTAAGGGAAGTTAGTCTGGGTATTGTAGTAGGCCTAGAAGTGAGGTCAGTCACAAAAATAGAGATAAGGGGCTCAAAGTAAAGCAAAGCAGTAGTAGTCCTAAGTTATTAATGCTTTAGTGTCTATAACTCAAAGTAATCTATTACCCTAGTGTTAGGCATGCCATATAAGACATAGAGGGGAGCTTTAAAGATCTAAGCTAGGAGTTTATTTTAGGTGCGAATCAATAGGTCATTTTATTAGAGATTGCCTAAAGTAGCTTGATGATGGACAAGGATCAACACTTATTATTGCTATAGGTTAGAGAAGGATTAAGGAGATAAGATAGATGGTACTTAGGGAACCAGGATTGAGAGTAAACTAGAGCTTAGAGCACCTTCCAGGCAATATGCCATCCAAGCAAGAGATGAGGCAAATTTATTTGATGTAATAGCGGGTACATTTTTTCTCTATGACTTTCTTACTTTAGCATTGATAGATTTATGGTCTACACACTCTTATATATGTACTACATAGGTATATGACTAAGGGTTAGCATAAAAAATCCTAGACATAGAAGTTATGATTAGCAACCTTATAGGTTGACATGTTATAGTAAACATGGTGTATAAAAGGTGTCCTTTAATAGTGCAAGGGCATGAGTTTTTAGCTAATCTCATTGAGTTACCTTTCAATGAGTTGATCTTAGGCATGGATTAGTTGTTTAAGTATCAAGTGGTTATGTATTGTACACAAAAGTGGATATCTTTCAAGGTTGATAATGAGGTAGAGATTAAAGTTATGGGTAGAAGTTATGATTAGCAACCTTATAAGTCGACATGTTATAGTAAACAAAGTGAAAAAAAGGTTGTCCCTTCATGGTGCGAGGGCATGAGTTTTTAGCTAATCTCATTGGGCTACCTTTCGATAAGTTGATCTTAGGCATGGATTAGTTGTCCAAGTATCAAGTGGTCATGTATTGTACACAAAAGTGGATATCTTTTATGGTTGATAATGAGGTAGAGATTAAAGTTATGGGTAGAAGTTATGATTAGCAACCTTATAGGTCGACTTTTTATAGTAAACAAGGTGTATGAAGGGTGTCCTTTCATAGTGCAATGGCACAAGTTTTGGGCTAACCTCATTAAGCTACCTTTCGATGAGTTGATCTTAGGCATGGATTAGTTGTCCAATTATCAAGTGGTCATGTATTATAGACAAAAGTGGATATCTTTCAAGGTTAATAATGAGGTAGAGATTAAAGTTATAAGTGAGAGGACAAACTTTCTATCTAATATTATGTCAGCTGTTATAGCTAGGTGCATATTGAGGAAAGGTTATCAAGCATTCCTAGCTTATGTGCATGGTACTATTAAGATGGATCCAGATATAAGTCTTATACTAGTGGTGTCAAAATATGTGGATGTAGATTTGTCACCAAAATGGGAACTCAAGTTTGCTAAAGAGGTTTTACTTGGCACTTCATCGATATCTATAGCTCTATATAAGATAGCTCCTATAGAGTTAAAATAGTTAAAGATCCAATTGCAAGAGTTGCTTGATAAGGGTTTTATAAGGTCGAGTGTGTCACCATGGGGAGAACCAATTTGGTTTATAAATATGAAGGATAGTTTTGTTTGGTTATATATGTATTATCGACAATTGAATAGAGTGACCATTAAGGACAAGTATCTTTTGCCATGGATTATTAACTTTTTTTATTAGCTTAAACAAGTTAGAGTATTTTCCAATATTGACTTGAGATCTAGATATTATCAATTAAGGGTTAAGGACTCTAATGTGCCTAAGGCTACTTTTAGAACATGTTATGGTCATTATGAGTTTTTGATAATGCCATTTAGGCTTACCAGTGTATAAACCTCATTAAACGTGTCTTCCAATCCTTCTTAGATTATTTTGTGGTGGTTTTTATTAATGACATTCTGGTTTACTTGAAGAGTAAAAAAGAGCATGAACAACATCTATGAATGGTTCTTCAAATTTTAAGAGAAGATAAGCTCTATGCCAATCTTAGCAAGTGTGAGTGTTGCCTAAGTGACATTTCTTTCTTAGGACACATAGCTTCAACAGAAGGTATTTGAGTGGATCCTAGCAAGATTAAAGCTATTATTGAATTGAAGCTACCCAGGAATATGGTAGAGATTAGGAGTTTTTTAGGTTTGGTGGGTTATTACAAATGGTTTGTCAAGGGGTTTTCTTTGATTGTAGCATCGATGACTCACTTGTAAAGGAAAGTTGTTAAGTTTATCTAGGATGACAAATTTCATAAAAGATTTAACAAGTTAAAAATTATGTTGATAAATGCTCCAAACCTTACACAATCAATATCTAAAAAGGATTTCACCATCTATTGCGATATATCTCATAATGGTTTGGGGTATTTCCTAATGCAAGAGGGTAAGGTTGTTGCATACACTTCAAAAAAGCCAAAGACTTATGAGAAGAACTATCCTATACATGGTTTAGAGCTTGCAGTAAGTGTTTTTACTTTAAAGATTTAAAGATACTATCTCTATAGGGAAAAGTGTTATATTTATATAGATCACAAGAGCTTAAAGTATCTTCTTACACAAAAGAGTTAAACTTGAGACAGAGATGTAAGATGGAATTGATCAAAGATTATGATTACCTGACTAATTATCACCCATGTAAGGCTAATATGGTGGCAGATGCTTTTAGTAGAAAGTTTATGTTAGCCATAAGGGCTATAAATGTTAGGTCAAAGCTTAGGGATGTTGGTGCCCTTTTGATTGAGTTGCAAGTGGAGCCCAGTTTGATGTAGTTAATAAAAGATTCTTAGAAAAATGATTATAAGTTGATAAAGCGTGATGAGTGCTATTCAAGAGGGAAAGCCTACTGAATATGAGACCAAGAGTGATGGTTGTATGTACCACTATGAAAGGATATGTGTTTTAGATGTGAAAGAGCTAAGAAAGTAAATTTTACAGGAAACTTATAATGCTCCTTATGCTACGTATCTTGGTAGCACTAAGATGTATCAAGATATGAAGAATTCTTATTCTTCATTATACATGAAGAGAGATGTATCTAAGTTTGTGACCAAGTGCTTTACTTGCCAAAAAGTAAAGGTTTAACACCAAGTTCCCTTTAGATTGCTTAATCCTATAGTAATTCCTGAGTAGAAATGGGATAGGGTTACTATGGACTTTATAGTCAGCTTACCTATGACAAGGAGTGAATATGATTCGATTTAGGTTGTGGTAGATTGGTTGACCAAGATTATGCATTTCATACTAGTCAGGATGGGCAATTTTTTAGAGAGACTCACTAAGTAATATATTGTTGAGATCATCAGATTGTGTGGAGTGCCTACCTCTAGTATATTAAATCTAGACCCAAGGTTTATATCTCAATTTTGGAATAAGCTTCACAATGCCTTAGGCACTCGATTGAGTTTCAGTATAGCATTTCATCCTCAGATTGATGGTTAATTAGAAAGAGTCATTCAAGTAAAATTTGATACTTAAGTGATATTGATGTTAAGCTATGTATGATATTCATGTTAAGCATGCTTGTTAGGTGCTTAAGGATATGTTGAGAAGCCGTGCTATTGAGTTTAAGGGAAGTTGGTTAGTAGAGTTTGCTTACAACAACAGTCATCAAGTAAGGTTGGGAATGGCTTCTTATAAAGCTTTTGTTTGGAAAAAGGTGTAAAACTCCTTTATGCTGGAATGAGCTAAGTCAAACCAAGTTCATGGGGCCATATTTGATTAAAGTTACTAAAGAAAAGGTAAAGATCATCAAGGATGGATTGGAGGTTACTTCAAATAGATAGAAGTCATATGGTGATTTGAAAAGAAGGAATGTTCAACATGAAGTGGGAGACAAAGTGTTTTCAAGGTGTTTATAATTCCCGAGAATCCCGATTTCATGAATAATACTTTCTTAAGCATAAATAGTGTCATCCGAGTAATCACGGCATACTGAGGTGGTCAAGGGGGAGTACTGGTCATAAAATTGAGATGGGTAAAATAATGATGAAATAATTAGCATTAGCCACTGAACCAATAAGATTTTTCATGTTGAGAACAAGTGAATAGAGACTTAAGTTTGCATCGAGCTTAAAAATGGTCAAGATGTGCCTGTACTAACCCAAAAATAGCATGGCCATGAGGTCTAAAATTCTAATGACTCTAATGGTGGTGAAATTAGAAATTTCTGAGGTTAATTAATATTGTATTTGAATTTCTTAAATATGTGAGTGAATAGTTATTTGGGTTTCCCTTGGCTTTTGGGCCTAAGATTTTAAAGGTCCCTTAATTAAGAATTTTTAGAATTTTTACAATTTAAAGGAATAATTTTAGAGGCCTTGAACATTTAATTTGCATTTTTTAAGCTTAAAACTTAAATAGAATTAATCTAGACCATTAGATCACTACGTGGCATAATCTGGGCCATCCAAACTCTTAATATTAAAGGGAGGAGATCTCACATGTGGCACATGTGCCATTTATCTTACTCCTCCCCATTTTCCTTCTTTGGCCAATGCCATTACTCTTTCTCTCTCCCTTTCTTTTTTTCTTTAATTAAGCCCTAAATTCAAGTGATTTGCACTAATTGATCCTCCTATCTTAGTCTGTAAAGTCTCATCAATATGAATATACTGAGAAAAAGCCAAGGGAAAACCTAAATTAGAGGAATTTACACCTTAGTGAATAGTTTACAAATTTTGTGTAAGTGGTTTTCTTCAAGCTTTCATATTTTTCTTAGGTAGTATTTAAGGTGTAAATGATATCTATGTAATTAGATTTTAGTTTGAATATACGTAGAATTTTCTAAGCTGAAATCCTATTATGTTTATAGCTAAAGGGAAAGATTTATTAGAGGAAAGAAAAGACAAGGATTAAAAGGTGTAATTAGAGAGCTCTAAAGTTCGATGTAAGTGAATTTAATGAAAAAAGTGTTGTAGGTTATGTGCTTATACATTTTAAGTTTGTGTGTGTATATGTATAGAAGTGATGTAACTTATGTGTATATGTGCAATTATTCATGATAATGGTGTGTGTGAGATGAGCTAATGAAAATGAGCATGAACGCATGAAGAAATAGTGGAAAAATAATGTGCATGTGTTTAATTGTGGTATGGCATAATGGTATGGCCTTGATGTGCATGCATTGTTAAGTGTATGTGATGAGCAAACAAAGTGACTAATTAGTGGAAAATATAATCAATGTGAAAATAAAGGTCATTAAAGGTGTATGTGTATTTATGTAGGATGGTTAGACAATGTACATGGAACTATATGTTATGTGTGCATGAAACAAAGTATGGTCAATACATAAATAAGTTTAAATGTGAGTGGTAACTATAAGAAATATAAATAATTGAAATGCATGTGTAATGCATAATGAAATAAGGAAGCAATATTATGAATGCTTAACCTAGTTTGATGTGATAAGGTATATCATTATGATAATGTATATGACTTATCACTATGAGGTAAACATATTTAAATGGTTGTGTAATGAAAAATAGAATGAGATATTAGGTAATGACAATGGCTTAATCAATATGTGCAAAGATAACTTCGTGTATCATGACATGAATGGCAAAGTATGAAATAGAAATAATTAAATGACCAAATTAAGTAAACAAGGAAGAATAACCAATACTACCCTATATTACCTAGACCACCTAATAGATTGGTTGACTAGTTAACTAAAGAGTTAGCAGTTGCTAGTGGCTTTGGTCCAAGTGGATCATTGCCTAATTATAATGTATGGTAGGTATAACTGCTGAGGTCCGAATGTGAACCCTACACACTTTTGTTATTAAGAGGTCTATTTAGGCTGATCCTTGCTATCCGCTTATTTCTAGATATTAGGAAGTCCACTAGGGTTGATCCCTACTATCTTGGTGCTGGGAGGTTTAAGAGGACTATCTTTACCATACCAGTATTTGGAGGTTCCTGAGAACTTATCCCTGCAATCGGATGGACTATAGTAGGTGCAACTATCTAGGTCTATAATGTAGGCCATTGCATAAGTTTAGATCCTGTTATCTAGTGTTAAAAGTGTTAACTTCCGAGTATGGGCCATAAGAGTGAAATGACATATTTATATGTTAGGCAACTATAAGGTTGTAGCATAATATAAGTGAAATTAATGTAAAAAAGGCTTGAGTAAATTAATTTAACTATGATATACAATATGGTGACTTAGATTTAATATGGATGCAAGGTAATAGATAGTAGACTTGTAGTCTAGCCTCAGTAAGTAGTGTAGGAGCTAGTTCTCTCACTAGGTATATTTTTTGTTCTTTTTATGGTTAGAAAAATGTAGAGGCACTCAAGTATATAAAAGGTATGGGTTCAATTATGTAACCTTATGATACTATGACTTGTAAATATTAAATGGGAATGCATAACTTACATACTGTATACTTGAAATCCAAAACTATGATGATTCTATGACGATGATGAGATGAGTATATTGGGGGACTAAGAGTGTCTAATGTGATGAGTTATGACTAATAACTATTATAGAAGTATTCTTTTGCAAGTTTAAATTATTTATTTTCACCCAGATAGCCATTATGTTGTCGAATTTTTGATAAAATGTAATTTGTAAATGATTTGCTAAAATAAACTTGCATTCATGGTAATAAAAGTTAATGAATATCAACTAGGAAGGGTTTTAAGAAGATAATGAGATGGTGATGTGATAACTCTGAGTCCAGTGTGGGATTAGGTAAGGGTTGTCACATTAAATGGTATCATATCTAGTTTAGGCCTTCCTAGGTGAAACATACATGAATGCCATTGATTAAGGTTATGTGTCAAGTAAAGCTACACTGCTTAAGGTTGATAACCTTTTCTTTCATCTTAAATTAAGATAAGTGAGAATAGCCTACTAGTATAAGGGGAAGAGGTTGCCAATCATACACTAATGACTATACATGAGCTTGTAACTTCAGCAACCCTGGTGTTAAGCAATGCAGCATGTCTAGCATGGACACAATCTTTATTGGCATTGCTATAGCATATTATTGACCTATTGAGATAGACTACCACTGTAATTGCTCCACCACCACCACCAGCTTTAGTGTAGCCTCCATAGCCTATGGCACTAGAAATGACTTATTTTGAAAAGGTCAAAAAGATGGGGGAGTTAGACTTTGCTGCAACCATAGAACAAGATATAGGTAGGATTAAGTATTGGCTAGAGTTCATAATTAGAATTTTATAGCAGCTACAGTACACCCCTGAGGAGAACTTGATATATGTCACTTATTTCTTATAAGAGGAAGCATTCCATTAGTGCAAAACCAAAAAGAAACAAAAAGCTGCAACAGATGTAACTTGGGAATTTTTTCTCTAGGAGTTTAAAAAGAGATATATCTCAGAGACATGCTTAGATAAGAAGAGGTAGGAATTCCTAGACTTAAAGTAGGGATAAAGGTCCATGTCTGAGTACGAAAAGGACTTTGCTCGACTGAGTAGGTACATAAAGGAGTTTATTCTTGCTAAAGAAGAATGATCAATGCGGTTTAAAAAAGGCCTTAACATAGAGATCAAGATGTAGATTGCTACTTCAAAGTTTAGAGAGTTTACCTCCTTTGTGTTAGTAGCATATGCCATAGAGGAGATATAGAAAGAAATGAGAGAGAGCTTCTAAAATAAGAGGCCTTTCACCCCAAGGCAAGTAAGCTCAGCCCCAGATGTAAGTAATAAAGAGAAGGGCAACTAGGCCCTACAACATCCCTAAAAGTAAAGCCAACCATCAAGAATAAGCCAGGGATCCCAATCTTGGCCCAAGCCACTAGTGCACCTGTATCTAAAGCCAAGATTGCACTACCTATGTACGAGACTTGTAACAGAAGACTTTAGGGAACTTGTTGGCAAATAAGGCAAGGAGAATGTTTTATATGCATGTCCTAAGACCATTATGAGAGGGACTGTAACACCCCTTACTGGATTCCTAAAGAAACCTAATAAGCAGTGCACTTCTCGCTACGTCACCCATCCTAAAATTTCCCCCATGTTCATTCCTTTAACTTTTACTTATGCCACACTAGACAATTCTATCTGAATCCAAAATCTATCCGATCAGTCCTGTAATCCATTTAGCTTAGTATCTTTATGGTTCAGCCATTAGAGAGAGAATCTAATAACACTCTGGTACCACCTAAAAATTCGGCAATACTATGGCTACCTGGGCCATTATCCCAAAATTACTATTCACTTACAAACACTTCAATATTACTTATCACATCTCCTGGACCCATCTG
>CANXYI012151879.1:0-11023 GCA_948208565.1 Hura crepitans | reverse complement strand
TTACTTGCTGTGTGTTTGCTACACGGAAACTTCATGCGTTAATTAAGTATCATGACAAAACAATGCAAGTGTTGTTTATTGTGCTTGATGGATCGTACACTTCAATTTTATATTTATTAATTAAAATATTCAAATATGTATAAATTTTGATCATATTTATCGAATTTTGTTACGATATATATATTGTATATTAAATTGAATAATAATTTTAATTTAATAGGTGCGCATATTTTAACCCGTCAAATTTTTCTACTTAAAAATTTTTATAACAAATATATATGAAAAATCCTTTCGATCAATACCTTTTCATATAAAATATATAACTATAATTTATCAATTAATTTTTAACTACTAAACTTATAATTTTGATATTTTATTTGAATAAAAAGACTACAAATTTTCAGATCATCAATTTATTAGAATTCATGTGTGGGTATATATGTATGGGTTATTCTTGTTTTAATATATATTGACGCTACTTAAAGCTTTTGTAGCAAATATATATGAAAAGTCCTTTCCATCAATACTCTTTCAACTATAATTTATCAATTAATTTTTACTATTAAAATCATGATTTTGATCATTTATTTTAATGAAAATACTCTACAAATTTTCAAATCAATTTGTTAGGATTGATACATATATAAATAATTTAAGAATTTTTTTTTGTATAAAATTGAATCAGTGCAATTATAATTCTTATATATAAAAAAAATTAATTGTACATGCATATCAGCTTGTGATTGACTTGATAATTTGAATTTTTCATTAATATAATCTAAACAAAACAACTATTTTTATCAAATAGGAAAAAGACCAATCCCTATTTTCGTATAAAATTGAAAAATAACCTTTCTAACAAGGAAGATCCTTTATTCAACAAAGTAATAGGCATTTGAAACTTATTTTTATTATTTGCTAGAAATATCAAATATTCACACTTATGGTCCATTTTCTTTATAATATGACTTTTTAATTTTATAATACTCAAATATTTAACGAATATTGTTAATTAATTACTATAGTGAATTAATATCTTTTATTTTTCAAATATGTCCTTCACAGATATTAAAAAAATAAAAATGCACAAACTCAAATAAATTATTTTTTTTTCCATTTGAAGCACAACTACAAATTCCAACTTCAACTTTTCAAGTGAAAGAAACATCCGACCAAAAGAAACAAGTTTTTTGGTACAGAAATTGTTTTTTTCCTTCAAAAACTAAAACAACTCATAAAAATAATATAATTAAGGCATAATAATTGTATCATCACCTGCACAAACTCGCACCACCAAAATCCTACGCTCGAATCTGATTGGCTGGAATTCTCCTCTAGTGCTGTTATATATTTTGACCTCACTAGTTTTATGCACAACTCTGATACGCTATTGGACCGTCACCTCCGCCAAAAAGTCGTTTTCCGTTAACTAGAACAAGCCATAAAAGCTCCCTCCAAGCTTCCACCACCTCCAGGCCTTGTTGTGATTTCAAAGCAAGAGGATTTTAATTATTTTTATTAATTTTTTTCTTCTCTCTCTCTTTCTCTGCATATTCTTCGCATCTCTTTTAACTTTCTACGGGATTTCAATTTCTTGTTTGAGTTGAGCCTTAAAATCCTGAGTTTCTTTCAGATTTGGACTCTCTAAGGCTGCTAGAGAGAGGCTGAGAGTGAGAAAAAAGTTGAATTCTGGTGTCGGTCCCGGCGGATCTGGTCGGATATTTCACTGTCCGCGAGGATATCTTTGGGCAATGCTTGGTTAGAAAATAGTGGATTTAGGTAAGAGTTTTTCATGTGTTGCTTTGATTGCGTTCTTCTGTTGTTTACGTTTTATATGGTTTTGCTAGTTTTCTAATTCGATTTTGAGTTTTGAAGCAGCGAGATCTAATCTTTTTATCGTCCAAATGTAGTTTTGGGTCTGGTTACTGATGTCATTTGTGTGATAGTGTAGTTTTATCCGCGTGATTATGAGTTGGAGATCTGATTTTTTTATTTTGTTTATTAAGTTGAAATAGGTAGATGTTTTGAATCTTTTGATTCGTTGGATCAGGGAGGATTCAGCTAATAATGAATGCTTTCCTGCATCTAAAAAGGATCGATCATTTAAAGCCGTGTATATTGTGCAATTGCAGCTGATTATGAGTTAGTTATGGGTGTTTTTCTTAGTTCATCTTAAATTTTTCTCTCTTTTCCTATTTGTGGTTGGTAGATTCAGTTTTCTGAAGATTTGGTTCCTAAGAGGGGTAAACCAATGAAAAACGGGATGATAGAATGCAGTGTCTGCCACTCAAAATTGGTTTCCCCAAATGCTAAAGCTGTTTCAAGGGCTTATGATCGACATAAGAGTAGGATATCATCGAAGCAACGGTTCATCAATATACTCTTGGTTGTTGGTGATTGCATCCTAGTGGGTTTGCAGGTGACTGATTTTTTCCTTAGTCTTATTGCATGGTTTCTTTCACTCAGTGTGTGCAACACGTGTTCTTGCTAGCCTAGATCTGTTTGTGAAAGGCAATGCAAACTCTTTATTTGTTAGGCATATTACTGTATGGTTATGTCTGGAAAGATTTATTTCTAAACTCCTTGTATTTGGTGATTTTCTTATGTTACTTTTGATAGGAAACATTTCTGGTTTGCTAAAATCTCTCTTAAGATCTTTTGTGCATTAACTTATTCCAATCTCATATTTGTGGGTCTTCTCATGTAAATTAGAAGGGAAATTATTCTGTTTCACTACAGCCTCTCTGTTCGTAATCTTTCTTTTTCACTGGATATGTTTGATATAGAGGGGCTAATAGGCACTGAACCTTTGCTAATGAGCAGATATTTTGAAAATAAGATATGATGAAATATTAGTTTGATAATCCAGAAAATCATTGTTTTCCTTTTCCTAAATATATTTTGATCAAGTGAAGATTTTCTCATTTTTTCAATGCTAAGAAGATAGCTTGATGCAAGCCCTTGAAGCTTATCCTGGTTATTTTCCTTGTTTACTACCAAAATTACATAATCATTCGCTGATTTCATTGATTAGAATGTTAGACTTCCGAAATAATATGTGGTTTTAAATTTTCCTAATACATTTTGGTTTTGAGATCTTATTCCATTTTTATTACAATGATCTAGGAAATACATTGATTTTTTTGAGCTTAATTCTCTTCATTCATGGAATACCTCACATGTCAAGTTTACTGTTTCTGCCAGCCTATTTTGGTATACATGTCCAAAGTGGATGGGAAATTCAAGTTTAGCCCCGTTAGTGTCAACTTTTTGACAGAGGCTGCAAAGGTTATATTTGCAATTGTTATGCTTATCTTCCAGGTATATATATATATATATATTTTCCAACATATGAGTTGTTTTACACTTTTCTCATTATTCAACCATGGGCCTGTATTGATGGAATAAGCCATTGCTTAGTGAAGTACTGATAGTCGTGTAAAAATGAGATTAACCACCTCACTAAAAGTTGGAAGATTCTGATAACTTAAATAAATCTCTTGTTGTTGAAATAGGCAAGGCGCCAAAAAGTAGGAGAGAAGCCTCTTCTCTCTATTTCGACATTTGTACAGGTACTCAATTGTTATTTCTTACTTTTATTTGCTTGAAAATTTTGAATAACAAATTAGATTTAAGGTGATAATTAATGTTCTGGTGATAATAATGTTCTTGTGATAAATGCTCCATTGATAGACATTCCTTATTTCCTAAAAATGCAAAATATGACATTGTTTTTTGAAAAAAAAAAAATTATTTGCATTATCTTTCGGGCTTAATTTTAAAAGTTGGAGAAATTATGTTTCTTTCTCTGAAGTTTTCCTGCTAAATTAACCTACTTGCATGTCGATGAGGAAAGAAGACATACCATTTTCCTTCATTTTGGCACAATGATATTATTTGATCATTGCAATATCTGCTTGGTATTTATTGGAAGAGTATAGAATTCAGGACTCAAGTCTTAACAAGTAGATGATGCCCCCTTTGCCACTTAGGCTTGTGAGCATGAGCACATTTATATTTCTAAGTCTTGATAGAAATGTGCAATATCTTGTTAGTGGTGCTGGACTGAAGTCCTCACAAGTGGATGATTCCCTTCCCAGTGAACACTTGTGTGAGCATGAACACATATGTATTACTACGGCTTGATAGAAATGTGAGATATCTTGTTAGTGGTGCTAGACTCAAGTATTTACGAGCAGATGATTCCCTTCCCATGTATGGTTGCAAGGATGAACATATTTGTAATGCTAAATTATGATCCTAGAGTTTTTATGTTGTTAATGCATTGACTGCTTAATTCTTGCCTGCGTTTGTTCCACTGATGAGATTTTAGAGTTATTATGTTGGTTGTGATGCCAGCTTGTCATTTTAAGGTCCTTGTTCTAGCAATAATCTATGGTTGTTTTGCAGGCAGCTCGTAACAATGTTCTTCTTGCTGTTCCGGCTCTTCTATATGCTATCAATAACTATCTGAAGTTCACAATGCAGGTACGATTCCTTTCAAAAGATCCATGTATTTATTTCCTCTGTGCTTAGTTCTATAGCACCTTTGACGATGCTACTAGATGCGTGTTATTGTCAAGGATAGGCAATCTCTTGAGGCAAATTTCCATGTAGGGATGGATTTTGGTAGTTATGTGGTTAGATAGAATATTTGCTCCAAGGGGGACAAAGATACGGGTAATATAAATGTTGGAATGGGCTTTTGGTTGTGTTTTGGTAGCGCACAGTCCATAACAAGAGGCCCAACTTGTTGTGGGTATGGATGGGTCGAGGGAAATTTTGCCTCATTTATTTGTTTCAAGCTTTTTAATCAGTAAATGCAAGAGAGGAGTCATCTGTGCATGCTAGCTCTATGCTCTTTTAATGCACACCAAAAATGAGATTTAGCCGACCGATTAGCAAGAATTACAAAGCAAAATGATCATGAGTAAAGTTACTATTATCAAAAAATTGAAAAGCATTCAACATTTTTTATTTACTTGTATCTAATGGTGGTTAGATCAACAAAAATTTAGACACTTTTTCTTTCAGTATATATCCAATTGATAGCCAAAGGAATGACATCCCATGTTTCTCTATGCCAAGTTCTTGTATCCTTCAACGAAATCTAAACAATCCACCTTTATATCCTTGTACACTCGTTGCCAGCCCTATCATTGAGCTTCTTGTATGGCCATTGACTGGGGCCTTTTGTTTTGCAAACCACAGAAACTGGGTATATCTTTTATACGAGATCATTTTTTTTTCAGCTTTTTTATCTATAAATAATTTTTTAACAAAAAAACTTAATGATTTTGTGATGCAATTAGGTAGCACGTTTACATTTTGCTTCGAGATTGGTTAAGATCAGGTGAACCGGGATTTTTTATTTATTCCAAACACACCGAGCTTGTTCAATATTATTCTATCAAATGCTGCTGATTATCCAAAGTTTCTAGGCTTTAATCTTCATATGTAGTTCACTCTTACCAGAATTGAAGTCTTAAATTTTTTCTGTTGCTTGTGATTACAGTAATTATTTCTTTTGCAGCTCTACTTCAATCCTGCAACAGTGAAGATGCTGAGCAATCTGAAGGTATTTTGTTATTTAAGACATTAGTTATTGGTGTGTTTTATGCACTCAAGTTGCTTATCTCTAGATTTTGTTTTTTGACCTTATACTAGTACTTTAATGTCCGGTCAACTTCTAATTTTCGTTTCATGCTCAATATAGTTCTTATTATGTATTTTTTCATCATTCTTTGCAAAAGATGCCAAAAGTTAGCATTTATTATGCTAATTTGCAGCGTAACTTAATTGAATTATTAGGGGGCTTTTTTTAATCTTACCTGGATGCTTATATTTAATGGTATCATAAATTTGTTAAGAAAATGAACTTATACCTAATTTATCCCAAAAGCTAACTCAAAGGGAGATGATTGCACATGTTATTATAAAGAGTACAATTATCTTATAATTAACTGATTTTGAATATTCAATACACTCCCGTCATGCCCAGGCTCGAAATAGCAGGAAGCTTGGAGTGTGAGTATATGTAGACATTTGCGGGCAGCCTAACATCGCAACTGGTGGCTCTGATATTATGTTAAGAAAATAGACTTGTATTTAACTCACTTCAAAAGCTAGTTCAAAGGGAGAGGATTGCACATGTTGTTATAAGAAGCATAACCATCTCATAATTAACTGATATGGGATATTCAGTAAAATTTGATACATGTTAAACAAATAAGTAGACTCTGCAATTTCTTTTGTAAAGAGTAACCGGTGATGTTACACAGAAAATCTTGCCTAAAACAGTAATTTATGGTACATGAATACAATTTTGCGTGGTGCCATAATATAATAATTTTAACTTTACACACATTTATGGTTTGCATGTTGTCAGAAAAACTCTGGAATGTGGAAATTTGGCAATGTTAATCTGTGATAATCTAATTTTCTTATATACAATTAACTGGATATTTGGTGAGGTGTTATTCCAGATGTGGGCAGATAGGTTAGAGGCCGAAAGTTGTTTTGGCACCTTAATGAAAGTGGTTTTCTTAGTTTTACCTATCAATGCTCCAGCAAGGCAACATAGTCTTAAATGATAATATTTTTTTTATTTATCTTTTTGATCCTAAAGAAATGCTTCTGATTTTCTAACAGGTTTTGGTGATTGCTGTTTTGCTAAAGATAATAATGAGGCGCCGATTTTCTATACTGCAGGTTAGTACTGAATTATAACAGAATTGCTTATGACCAGGCTTGGCATTTTCTTTTGGATGGAACAGAGTCATCAGTTTACTGTCTAGGTCTGCTTTTGAGTATGTAATAGACAATCATTCTAGATCTTGTAAACATAGCTTATTTTTGTTTTTGAAACAGTGGGAGGCTCTTGCTTTATTGCTCATTGGGATTAGTGTAAATCAGCTGCGTTCGTTACCTGAAGGTTCTGCAGGAGGCTTTCCACTTGCAACGGTTGCATATGTTTATACATTGATCTTTGTAAGTGATTTATATGTTCTCTGTTCATGGTAGCAGCACTTGCTTGTTTCTCATCCTCATAAGCTAGCTGGCAATTAGTTTTGATTCAAAGTGGCTTGCTCATGTAAGATTTTTACTGAAAACGTTGTGCATTTCAGAAACTTACCTGAAATTTTACAGGTCACTGTTCCATCTTTGGCCTCAGTCTACAATGAGTATGCTCTGAAGAGTCAATATGAGACAAGCATATATCTTCAGGTAGTGCGTTAGGCTGGGCATGTTGGTTTATTTTAGATTCATTGTATTTATTTTTTTTTTCCTTTTCTTTTTTCATTTAACTGAATACAATTACCTATATAATATTTAAAATGCTCAATATGCATTTCTACCTTTAATTTGGGAGCGGATAAGATGGGCATTTGTAGATAAGTATTGCTGACAAAGAGTGATTGGCCTGTGCTAGGTGATAGAGAGGCGTGGCCTAAAAAATTGAAACTCTCTTATTACCTTAAATTGAAAATGCAGTTATGAATTTATTTGCTTATGATTGAATGTCCTAAAATCCTAATTCTTACTATATTTTTGGCTTTCAGAACTTGTTTTTGTATGGGTATGGTGCTTTCTTCAATTTCCTAGGAATATTGGGAACTGCTGTTGTCAAAGGTATGGTCGTGGATTTGTTGTTATCAGGGAGACTGATATATTCAATTGTATTGATATCCATGTTTCATATGTTGCGACCAGTTTAGGTTGCTTTTAATGGAGTTTGCTGTGAAACATCTACACTTTCATGCGTCAATGCTCAACTTTATTTACTTGCAAAATTTACAAGGAGATAAAGTTATGGATTTTCTTAATTCTGTCAAATACTTGAATAACAACTTTTCTTAAGAGTGCATCTCATTATTCTTGTTAAAAAATTTGTGTTTTATTAGTTCTCCGTTGAAATGTCTTAAAATTTCTATTTCTATTAGGATGTGCATGATACCTATGGTCTATTAGGAGTGTGGATGCCCCAAATTATTATTCTCGGTAAATGTCTCTTTTGTGGCACAGAATTTTGCTTTTGTCGGGCCAGGTTAGGAAAATAATGTGGATAAGTTTCAATTACTATAGTCTATATTTTTCATCATTAAGTTAACTAGATAAAAACATTTATAGTTTTCTTTCCATCACTTGCATTGTGCTACTGTTCTATGGCTATTTAATTGCACAGACAAACATGAAAAATGTTGAACTATTAGACAACCAATGCCATAAATTTTGTCTATACAGCATATTTTATATTTAAATCTT
This sequence comes from Hura crepitans, assembly GCA_948208565.1. NCBI lineage: Eukaryota > Viridiplantae > Streptophyta > Magnoliopsida > Malpighiales > Euphorbiaceae > Hura > Hura crepitans. The sequence continues at coordinate 2,758 of CANXYI012151879.1, read as the reverse complement.
GTTCATTTTAAATTAGGTAATCAACATATTCACTCCAGTGTAACTCAAATATCTTTCAAAGTGATGGGATGGTTTGTATGTTTTAATTATGTCAGGCATGGCATTTAAAACTTTTCATGCCATGCTTCCCCATATCATTATCCTGTCTACTGCATTCCCAATTTCCCATGCCAACTGCAATAACTATTATCAACTTGGAAGTAATTCTAATTGTTTCTAGAATTACTCTGCAGCTAGCTCTTAATTTGTTATCACTGGAATTGCGTTCTTGCATAAAATTTCACAACACCAAAGTGAAACCTTTCCAATAGTTTACTTCTATTTTATGTGGTTGTTAGATTGACCTTAAGTTGTGCCCTTGACGTTTGGATGCTGAATGCTGTAGGTCCTGATAGCTTTAACATTCTACAAGGACATTCAAAAGCTACCATGCTTCTGATATGTAACAATGCTGCCCAGGGGATATTATCCTCTTTCTTCTTCAAATATGCAGGTATGCTATTGAATTCTCTGTCCTTCGCATGTGATATGTTTGGCACACAATTTGCTTAAAACATGCTGGAAAAATTGTGTATTACATCTCTCCGCTCTTATGAATTTGTGCAAAATGACGGTCTATTTTGCATTTACATGGATTTTCATTTATCATTTTGTGTGCAGATACCATCCTGAAGAAATACTCTTCAACGGTTGCTACAATCTTCACTGGCATTGCATCTGCAGCTCTGTTTGGTCATACTTTAACTATGAACTTTTTGTTGGGAATTTCTATTGTTTTCATCTCGATGCACCAGGTAATCTTTCAAGATGATTGATTATGGGCCATCCAGACTAGCAAAAAGAAATTTACAGTGTTTTATCTCTCTGCTCTTCATTTCTCCTTTCAGTTTTTTTCATCCCTTTCAAAAGTGAAAGATGAACCGCAGAATGGAATGGTGGAAGTAATGGATGTTCCAGACAACCACAGGTATTCACACACTTTCCTTTCTGCTATTTATCTGAGCAACGTCTCATACAGTTAGCATTTGCAAGTTGTTAACAATGGGAAGGCTAGACATCTCACTCTATTCAATTTATTGGAACATTTTAGTTTCATTCCTATGGAGCTCTTGACAATAATGCTAAAATATTTAAGTTTCACTTTCTGAACTTGATTATGGAGGAGCCTGATTTAATTGTATCAATTTCCAAATATGTTGAATTCCTTAGATGGAGATGAGAACGAAGAATTTGAAAGAAACTATTAACTATCATTATCGTTTCATGTTTCCTATTCAGGTCCAAGGATTCGTTTATAAATATGGCGGCTGGAGCAAATGATGAGGTGATTTGAATTTTCATGTATACCTTTCCTGCACCAGTTTCCAGAATTTGAATCTCATGTATATGTTTTTTGTTTCAATTTCCTTGCCAGGCTACTCATCATGTAGGACATGATGAGAGACAGCCACTGCTTCCCATTTAGAATGTAGTCAAGCACGCTACTCTTCGACTAGAAAGGTGACTATGAAAGCTTTATTTATTTATTTATTTATTTCTCCTTTTTCAAATTATATTCCACTTAGATGCTGAATGTGCTGAATGTAATTGTCCATAAATTTTATTTCAGGATTGTTCTTCAAAGGAATTCTTTTGGCAAGACTTATTGGACTATAGAGAAGATAAGTCAGTTGTCAGAATGACAAAATAAAAATCAAATCTAAAGAATTATTTTACAAATTTGAGATCCATTTCCTACTTCTTTGGTTCTACATAGTTCGTTCTCCAAGCTCTTCAACACACAGATAGTCATCTCGGTTTTCTATCCTAGAGGGCTTAGATAGAGATTTGCAACACTAGTAATTGGATGTTCAGGTCATGGTTATTGCCTGCCTTCCAGTTTACCATTGTGCCATCAGTAGTTTACTTGTATTCCTTTTCTTTTAGAACAATGATTTTCCTTTTTCCCCACATATCATTATTTTTGTTGTGTCTACAGTTAGGGCTTAAATGCGAGGCAGCAAGAAAAAGAAAAATAGAAAAGAGTGAGAAATGCCCTTTTATTCATACATAAAATGAATATGATATTTAAATGTAAATGACCTTACATTTACAACACTTAATGGTCCAAGAAAAAAAAAATTAGAGATTTCTGTTTGAAGTAATATTGCTTACTTTTTTATTGAATTCAATGCTTGCTTTATATGAACTGTATGCTGCCTTCAGTTTATATCATCTATTTAGTCGGGGAAAAAAAAAAACTGTTTGTGAACAAACATAAACAGTATGCGATTAAATTTTATGTTATCATGTATTGATGGGTGATGATATACAATAAAAGCAAGACTATAATAGATACCTTCATTTAAGGTGGGCACAGTTCAACCCAATTCGAATATTGATAATTTTTTAGAATTATATTGAATTTCAGACCTTTAAAAAGTTAAAGAATTAAAACCATATTTAAAGATAAAATTTTCATATTGAATTGTATTGATAAAATTGGCACAAGTCGGTTCTTTCGGTATAAATTAATCAAATACAATTTAATTTAGAGTTCACTTATCTTGTAAATTATAAATTAACTTTTTAATCCATGCATCATAAAAAAAAATATATCATGTAAATATCCAACTAGTAAATTTAGTAGTTTACCGTTAGAGTTTAATTACAAATTATGTAAGTATTTTTATCCTATTTGTCAAAATATATATATATCTATATATATATATATATATATATATATATATATATATATATAAAATTGTCAAGATATAAA
>CANXYI012151576.1:0-10530 GCA_948208565.1 Hura crepitans | reverse complement strand
AAAAGCTTATGCCATATCAACCAAGTAAAATATGAAAAATTCCAGGCAAATCTATCACTGAAAAAAGGTCTCTAATTTTTATATAAACCATCACACTTGTTCATGATCAATGTAATAACATGAAGTGCATTATAATTCAAGCAATTCTATCATTGAAAATGATCTCTAGTTTTTATATGAACCATCATAGTTGTTCATGATCAATGCAATAGCCTGAAGTGTTAAAACCAGTATTGATATATTATACTATAGTAGAGAAAAGCATTTGAAAAGGAAAACGGAGAAAGAAAAGAAAACAAACCTTGGAGGTTTTGTCAAGAAGAAGAATCCCACCCTTGGTTCGTGAAGGAGGAACAAGGCAGACAGAGTGGTGACGGTGAGATCGGGAGGCGGGAGACCAGAGATGAGAATGACGCCGTGAGATGCGTGAGAGAAGAGAGCCAGAGATGAGAAAGGGCTACGGCGCTGCGCTGCATGAGGCTATGAGGCAAAGGACTGAGTGTTGCAAACACTGAAAACAGAAAGAAAAGGATGATTATACTATAGCAGAGAGAAAAGCATTTGAAAAGGAAAACGGAGAAAGAAAAGAAAACAAACCTTGTTGGAGGTTTTGTCAGGAAGAAGAATCTCACCCTTGGTTCGTGAAGGAGGAACAAAGCAGACAGAGCGGTGACGGTGAGATCGGGAGGCGGGAGACCGGAGATGGGAGTGGCGCTGTGAGACGCGTGAGAGAAGAGAGCCAGAGATGAGAAAGGGCTACCGGCAGCGGCGCTGCGCTGCGTGAGTGAGGCTACGAGGCAGCAGAGGACTGAGGGTTGCAAACACTGAAAAGTGAAAACAGAAAGAAAAGGAAGGAGGATATTAGGGTAATACATCAGAAACGACGTCGTATTAAACCTGTGTTCGGTCGGTTCGGTTATTACAGTTTTTAAGACACACAAACCGAACCGAACCGCATTAACCATAATGAATAGTAAATAATCGAACTGTATAGATCGAAAACTGAAATAACCGAACCAAAAAGATCAAAATTCATTCGATTTCGGTTCGGTTTTCGATTTTAGATCGATTTTGCACGCCCCTACATATAATCTCGTTTTGCAAGGAACCCGAGAGACTATTGAAAGAGTAAAAATATACAAACTCGTAATAGTAGTATTTTTAATTTTACGAGCATAAAAACTTTTGAATTTTTATTTAGTATTAGCAACATATCATTTTATTAATAATTTACATTACATTTTATGATAAAAGATTTATAATTGCATAAATCTAATCAATCACATAAATATCTTTAACTTAGATATTGAGTTAGAAATTTTTAATTTTTTTATTTTTTTCATATTAATTTCATAATAAATACAATTTTAGTACCGCAAACAAATTTATATTTTATAATTTCACTATTTTAATATTACCCATTTTAAAATTTTGATAATTTATTTAATTATAAACCACATTAATTGCAAGTGTGTACAATAATAAAAATTTTAAACCATTTTATTTGTGATTTTTTAATATTATCTTCATAATAAATATTATTATTAATAAATTTATTCTACTATTTATTCATTTTAGAACTTTTAATTTTTTACAATTTATTTAATTGTAAATTTTATATATACGAGTGTGTTTGTGTGTGAGTATATATATGTGATTATACACACCGTATGAAAATAGGTATAAATCCTATTGTCACAAATTATGTAATTTTATAAGGTTATATTTTATTTTATACTTAAAAAATATGTGCATTATAAATATATTATGTATTATGTAATTTTATTTTTCATCAATTTATTAAATTTTTATTTGATTCATTTGATGTAAATAATTTTTAGCTTTTAAATCATATTAGATAATCAATCAGGTTGTTAATTAGGTCACCATTCAATCAATTTATTTATACCCAAACTCCTTAATAGGGATAAGAGTGGATCAGGCACCCTAAAAAATACTTTACCTAAACCCGAATTTAATTATTTATATATAAATTTGAATCTATTTCAAATCTGATTAAAAATTCTTTTAGATTATCCGAACTCATCCCAAACTCACGTACAACTTTTCAAATAATACCCGAATCCATTTAAATATTCATTTAGAGAATAAAATATTAATTTAATTTATAATGTATTGAATAATATGTATTTAACATAGACAATAAATTCTAATTAATTAAATATATTATATTATTTTTATCAATATATAATGAAGGTACAAAATATTTTGATAAAATAATATAAATTTTATATGGTATTTAAGAAAAAATATTTTTTATATACTAAATATTGAATTATATAAATGAGTTCGGGTAATGAGTATCCGATAATCAATACTTAAATTCTACCTAAACTTGATACAGATAGTAAAATTAATATTTTGACCCATTTAACAAATTATGTTTTTTTATCTTATGTCTAAAATTTACAAAATTTTATATTTAAATTTTAATTGAATTGTTTCTATACTTCATGTTTAAATAATTATATTGAGGACTTTTTAGTAATTGGTCAATAGTTAAAGGTTAATAGATGGGATTTATAATATATGAGGGTGAGCAAATGTCATTAAGGACTTTTGAATAGGCCTATTCGCTGTTAATCGAATTTTTAGTTAATGATTGAATTGGTTTGAAATCGAATCGATTTTAACAGTTAATCGAATCGATTTTTTTATAGGTGAAATTTTCGATTATCGATTTCGGTTTGGGTCCAAATACTTAAAAGTCCATCGATTTTAATTAATTGAATCGGTTATATATATATGCACACACATACATATACATATATATTCCTTTAGTCTTTAGATTGTATTTTTATTTTTCTTAAACAATGAGTAATATTATGTTTAGTTTGTAGTTTTTATTTTCAAGTAATTTGAATAATTGAAGTTCAATTTAAAATTAATCTAAAATTAATTTTTATATTAAATTAAAAATATTTAATAATTAACCGTTAATTATTAATTAATAGATTCGAAAAAACTAAAATCCATACACTGGTTAACGGATGGACTATTACAGGGCTGATTGAATGTTGATCCAACTAATAGCTAGATTTATTATCGAGCCTGATTTTAAAAATTAAAATTATTTATATCAAGTAAAATATTACTATTATTATTAATTTACAGGTACAAGAGTCAGCATAATGGGCCCCACGACGAAAAAGTTGTGGTGAAAAGTCATGGCTGAAATGTACACACCTGGCGCCACAGTATTTTAATTTAAAAATCTTGCAGGTAGCAAGTTAAAATTCGACGGTCTAGATTTTGCACTTTTTTTTATCAATGGCTTAGATTGCGGGAGGATCAAACTCCCCTAGAGTTTCGAAGCCCATGCCTTAAATATGAGATAATTAATCGGAAGGATTTTAAAATCCGGATATAAGATTTTTATCTATTTTTTTGATATTTTTATTGCAAATTTGAATAAATAAATAAATTTTGAATACACATTGACTTGTTGCCATACGCAAGTTTTTTTTTTTTTTTTTAAATATTGTCTTTTGCAAATGATTTGGGAATATAGAGTAGAAAAAACTTGATTTGCGAGGAAAAGATAAAGCATTTGGCAAATATTCTTTTGGGTCCTTCAACTTTTTTTTTTAATCTCATATCAGTCCTAAATCTTCTATTTCTCTTCTTAAAATTCTCTTAAGGCTTTGATAGCACTAATAGTGAGTTTGCTCTATACTAAGTTAACTTTTATTTAAATTTTATTAATTTAGGTGGCGTTATAGAGCTGTTTAATGATCTAAAATTATTTTAGGAATGAAATATAAGGTTTCTCACTTTTTTCAGTTTCTCGTACTTGTTTTGATACTCGCAATAAAACATAAAAGTTCTCAATTATTGAGAAAATAATCCTCAAACTCGTCCTGTTCAAAGTCAATTCTTTTAAACGATTTAAAACCTTTTCTACCAATGTAGCAAAAATTTCTAAACACTCGTTTAGAAAATTAATACAGTCGACAATGGTATTCAACAAACCTATTGCTAGATCCTTGCCTATTCCATGATCAAGATGGAAACAATCAACGAATTGACAATTTTTGGACAATAATTATTCTATCAATAATATCATTGCTCATCTAGCCTCCGTGCCAAAGCCCTAAGTTTTTCCAACCATTTAAATTTAAAAAAGTAAAGAGTTCTATCTAATTGCTTTTTACATTCAATTTCTTTCCTGAAAATACTTTCCTATCTCTCAATTTTGGATATTGATTCCTTAAGTTAAGCTATACCAAGTTCATACAAAACAAAGTTAAGGTTTTGTTGTTTAACTGTAGGACTTAACATAACATGCCTAGCTTATGTTAAAGCTAAATCTCTACACCAATTATTGTTAGCAACTCTATCAGTCATGTAATAGTAGTTACATATGATAGAAATATATAACTCATTTGTGTGCCGAGGTCTATTAAGCTTATGCAAACACTTCAGATTTTCTCTGTTCCTGTCACCGGAGACACCTTAAAGGTGTGATGGATCTCTTGTGTCATGATTACCCTTTGTTACTCTTTTACAGGTCTTACAATAACACTCTTTCTTATAGACCGTTTTAGAGATCGAAAATTATAAAGGTATATTGTTGCTAAGATTTTCAGGTCAAGAGCTCATACCCCCCCCCCAAATGGTAACAAAATACTAAAGGATATTTATAGATATAAGAGTTGGTGTCTCTGGTATTGTTTGCAAACTCAGTAAAATACTAAAAGTACACAGAAAACCAAAGGAATAGTTAGTTTCTCTAGTTCTATTATCTAACTGTCCTATAAATTTTACAAATAATACATACAAGAGTATCAAAACTAAGACACATAGTAAGACATATGCTAACACTAGTACATGTAGCAACATGCATGCTATCACCATGACACATGGCAGAATAAGTGCCACCTTATCATACTCTTCAAATTACTTTAAGGCCTCAATTGATCATGCTGAGGCTGACATCATGGGTGACATATCACTCCATTAATGTTCTCTAACATGGATGTCCCAATTTAAGTCATCATTTTCTTGTGCTTGGGCATCTCTATGTTAGTTGTCATTTATTGTTTTTTGCCACCTTTTCTTATATCTTGTATGTTTCTAATTGTAAATCCTAGGGTAAGACTTCTTTTTCCTCAACCTCAAAAGAAGTTCCTCTACCTTCTATCTTCCTTTTATCATCCTTTAAAATGAAGCATTAACAGAAAGGTTTTTCACATACTACAAAAATTCTTTCATCTCCTAAGATAACTCTATCTTGACTTGGAACAACTTTTTTGAGCACGAATTTTAGGAATTCAATTTGCAATGCTTAGTTAATAATCTTGGTTTCCTCATATTTTTTTGCTCAAATCTTAAAAATTGATCATTAACCTTTTGTAGTTTGATAAATTCTCATGCTACAATAAGATGTAGATTCCATAATTGATAAGGATAATGGATTCTACCTTTATCTTCATACTTCATGATTATACTTAAGATCTAAAAGGATACAATCTTATTTAGTTTGACTTGATTTAATTCTTTTATTATATTGATTGGTACTGGTACAATCCCTAGGAGTATAAAGACACAAAAACATCTTATATACCTATTTCAATGATTTCTGCCAATCTCGCTTCAATGAAAAAGACATTCTTAGCAACGATATCTAAAGTAAGTCTTAAAATTGGTTATCCATATGATTGCTAGTGCAAATAGGGTTGTAATGTAAAACACTCTTGTAAAGAGCGATATATTGAGTCAACTATCTTCCTTTTAATGGCATATCTCACATTATTTAAAAGTAATTAGGTTAATTGTTCAAGAAGTCTCCTTCTTTCTTAAAATTGTAGAAGAAATTCTTCTTCTTTTATTAGGCTTAAGTCAAGCTATTATTCTAGTTTTTGAATGTAGGAGATAGCTTTATCTATAAATGCTCAAGTTGTTGAAAGTCCTCTTTTCTAAGTCCTCCCTTTAAACCTACACATAAGATAGATATGTCTTTTAAAAGAGTAAGACCTTTGATATTTTGTGAAAAATACCAAGTCTTCTTTTCCACAAGCATTTGATCAGTTGTTTGATCAAATTCTTTTACATATTTTTCCTAACTTTTGTTACCAAATTCCTAACCTAATACTTTTTGGGAATTTTCACAAAATGGGAAGGGATTTTTAGCCCATTCCAGTGCAAAGTATCTCACTTTGAAATCATATTTACCATGTGGTTCTCCCAATGTATCCCATTATGGGACATCCTAGAAAAGATGAACTTGTGAGTAATCATCAAGAAGATTATCTCCACAGTTTTTATCAAGCTTTTCCCCTTTAAGGGGTTTGATTTGGAATCCCTTACGATTCATTGGCTCTTTCACTAGCCTTATGACTTGAAATATCACTTTTTTATGATTTCAAAGCTTAATGTGCTCTTTTTCTATGAAGAATTTAGGCTTATAAGATTTTCCAAAATGTCTTTTCTAGCTTCATCTTTAGTATGAAGCTTAGTATCCCAACTTGAGACTCATTTTCTTATTACTCCAAGATTGGCTACAAGTTTATCAAAGAAGTCTAGGGAAAACTCATCCTTTCAAACCTAATATTTCTCTAGTTTAGAGTTAAAATCATGCCTACTTTGGGTTGCTACCTTCTTTTCCTTTACATCTCCCTTTTTCAGGTGGACTAGATCCTTAGACCTCATTATTGACTTTCTAGAACATTCTGAGGCAAAATGTCCAGGTTGTCTACATAGCCAACATATCACATCTTTTGATGTTCATGTTTTCCTTATCCTTTTAGGACCAGGGCCTTTGCCTCATTTTGTTTCTTCTTTCTTAAGAGGACATTCTCTTCTAGAATGCCCTTAGCTCTTGCACATCCAACATACTTATTTATGGCAATAGGATCTATCTACTAGATTAAAAAGTTCATGTGAAAAAGAATCAATTATTACATTTTTATCAGAAGGAATATATTCAATATCAAATCCATAATAACTAAACCATTCTTGCAACCTCAAGAGTCTATTTTGTCTAGCCTTTTTGAAGTTCATATTCATTAACCTTTTCACATAGGTAGAATATGTTCTAAAGGTAAACCTTTTAAGGGTTAGGAAGATGTCAAAGGCTTTAATGCTATATTTTACTACTAACACCTCCTTTTCATGGACTGGGTAATTTAGCTTTACGTCTTTAAAGGTTCCCAACCAATACTTACAAATAGGCTTTAGTTTTCTTTATTTAATTTTCAAGACTTCTCCCTAACTCCTATATAAAACATCTGTTTTTGAAACTAGCTCATCTGTACTAGAAGGCAAATTCAAACAAGGCAAATTTTTCATTTTTTCTTTTATTTGTATTACATCTTGAGTGTCCTCATGATCCCAATACCAAGGATTCTTATTAAATGTTTTCTTTGCAATTCTTCCTAGGTATTTGGTTAGATCTTTAATGAATTGTCTAGCCTAGTTAGTAAGTCTATAAAACCTTTATACTTGCTTCTTATCTTTCAATTTATCAAACAATTGAGTAATTTTTTCATAGATATGGCTTTATAGCCTTATTTTGCCTTTAGCAATCTCAATCCCTAAAAATTTTAGTCTTTCTTTAAACTCTTTTATCTTTCTCTCAGATAGAATCATACCTTCATTTTGAAAGATATCAGTCACCTGCTCAAGGTAACTCATGTGTTTCTCTTTATTATTGTTAATGACTAATACACTGTCTATATAAACCAAGCAAAATTTCCTTAATCCCTTAAAAGCATTATCCATTTGTATTGAAAGTTTCTTGGATCTTTTTTCAATCTGAATGGCATTACCAACCATCCATATATCCCTTAAGGAGTATTGAATGTTGTCAATCATATTGAGCTTACTTCTATTTTTACCTACCAATAACCACTTTTCAAGTCAAATTTAGAAAAAAAAAATGGAAGGTTGCTTAAGGCTTACCATATCTATGATATCTCCTATAATAGGGATTTAATAGCCATCATCTTTTGTTGCCTGACTAACCTAATCATAGTCTATAACCACTCATGCTTTTTGATGCACCTACTTTGCATGGTTGATCATTATAAAAGTTAGACTAGAGTGTAGACTATCTTTGATCAAGCCTTTTTCGAGCAATTCAAGAATGTGTTTGTCAAATTCCTCTATCGTCTCCTCTGTGTATGTAATGTTTCTAACTTTGATGATTTTAGTGGGATTTTTTAGTTCTAATTTTTTTGTTACACCATTTAGATTCCACAATTTTAGTAGATCATGGCTAAAATTATTAGCTAATTTAACTAGAAACTTATCCCACTTTGTTCCTAATAGCTAGGTGATTTTCGTAATTGGCCTTTTTTACCAAACTTTATGTTTTGAAACATCACTCTTCATACCAACTGTCATCTGAATCATAGAAATCCTAGGATTCACATAGATGTTCTACCCATGTTTTATCATGCTGGGCTCGCCCTTTATAAGTTGGTTCATAAGGTGTAGAACAACACAAGTTAGAATTTTAACAAGATAAAACCTAAATTTTATTTTGAGTTTAGAGCTTAAAGGACTTATGATTTGTGTTTCTACAAGAGACGCATGAAATTCATCTTTTATTAAGGGATAATTTTCTTTTTGCCTCTTTAAAAATGCATTTTACAAAATAATATCAGCATCGAGTTCTAGGAATGCTAAAAGTTTATCAATAATAAACCTTTTTTCACTAATAATAACAAGCACCTGTTCTGCTTCATGTGTTACTATATTTACCTTGCCCCTTGCCATTCGTAACACTACAGGTTGAGCCAATGGATGCCACTATTCATCATGCAATGCATTTGGTCTTGCACTACTAATTGTACATCTTATATCAATCAGTGCATTTAAAGAATAGTCATAATAACCAGAAAATTTAAATGTAAGATCGATGTATGTACTTAAACTTGCCTTTTCAAGGTTGAAATCCATTTTAGATGTTATAGGATTGGAAGAAACCATTTTTTAACTTCTTTAAAAGGAAAAAAACATTATTTAAGACTTTTTAATCTCTCTCATAATTTCAGGAATGAATGTGATTTACCTTATGGCTCTTACACTTTCCTGACTTTTGTCATCATTTGCATAAATAGGTAAACTAAAATATTTATAGCTTATTATCCTCGTATTACTTATAGATGATTGACCTACTTCTCTCTTAAAGCTTGTTCTTGGTTATTCTACCTTTATCATATGAGTTCCTTGGTTAACTCTACTAAAGAATGACCTTTTAGGCATTTGTTCTGCAATCCTTAGAATCCTTAGTGGTTCTTCTAATTAGAACAAGGTATTTTCCCCTTTTGGAGTGTCTAGGAAGAACATGTTGGTCTCAAATGCTCTATTGGTTCTATAATAATCCAACTTTTGGGCCAACTTAGTTTTACAGGATTTATTTCTTTCTTATTGAATTGTTTGTAATTATCTAACCTTTTTTTAAACAATTTTGTTATCTTAGAAATGTCTTACTCTAGGATTAGTAAGTACTATCCTACTATGGTACACTAAATATTTGGCCTGGGAATTCATTCTATATGTTTTCAATGATTTGATCCTTAAAGTTAATGAATTGCCCAAAAATAATCACTTAGAGCTATCAAATAATTTGGATAGGTCTGAAACCAAACTAGACCATTTGAATTGTTAGTCTATACACCTGATATCAACTTATCTTTAAACTCTCTACATTATTTTTCTAAGACTGTTGCTATCAGAGGACTATTTGCATGCAACTTAAACAATGGGATTCATCCTACTTGCATAAGCACTATGTGAATATATTTACACTCACCTTTGGCTTTACTAGCAATTTTCATTATTTTAGTTAGATAGATCAGGGAAACATCCAACATTTCTAGTTCTGTATTAGAAATCTGAGGTATTGACTCAAACTAGGAAACATCTACAATTGATCTAAAGTTGAATTTAGACTTACTATAAATATTATTGATGTATACTTTAGGCAATTTCCATTTTAGGCAACTCCTAGAGCGATCTTCGCACTGGAAGGATTATACATGTACTAGAGTGTTATCCAAATGAAATAATTATTCTTCAAGGGCAACCTCATTCATCATGAATATTTGAGCTATCCATAAATCAAATTCATCTATGTCAGTTTTGCATTCAGACACTACTTCATAAATTGAATCTAGTTTAGAGTCTATATCAGACAATTCTTCCTCATCTATAGGTTCATAAGCTAGACTCTCATTTTCAAAGAAAATTCTTTTGAGATTTTCTTTTCTATTAATCTTGTGGAGACAAGAACCAACCATTTGATTTTTTGCACCATAAATCCAGTAGCATGAACAATTGTTCAAAGGCTTTTCTTTAGGGCTGTAACATCCCGAAAATTCTGACTATTGTGAATTGTACTTCCTGAGATGAATAGTATTTTTCAAAACTCGAGTCACACTAATTGGACTAATGAGAAGTATTAATCATAAAAAATTTTGTGCAAAGTTTGAAGCCAATCCAAAGTCATTTGGATGGTTAAAAATGCTAAACAAGATTTTATGGTAGTGTCTTGTGAATAGT
>CANXYI012151563.1:0-15273 GCA_948208565.1 Hura crepitans | reverse complement strand
TATCAATTATTAATACCATATATATTTACATAATTCACATAAAACACATTTATCTATAAGTATACATACTTGAATTAATTATTTAATTATAACTTAATATATAAATATAACATTAATTCATATATGAACATGTTATTTCTTCATTTCATTTTTTCACGTAATTTACCTTACTAATATAATACAAATTAACTTCACATAATTTAGATAATAATATTACGTATATAAACATTATATTCATTATTATACCTACACATTTATTTGAGACCACCATATACATATATATACACAAAAATTCTTCTATTCATCAATTCTTCATCTAAATAAATCTTCTCATAATTTATTACTATAATTGCATTCTTAAACTTAAATTATGTATATCGTGTACATCAATTTAGGCATTCACCATCTCATTTTTATTATGCTTTATACCATTTTTTACCATAAATTGTAATACATTAATTAACACTTAATTCAAACCTTACCATATATATTTCATAAAATCATACACTTTATATATTCATTTCACATTCTCCATGTACACATAATAATTTCATTTTCATGTTACTATTTTCAATCAAATCTTATTCATAAGCTTACATTATTCCATATATGCCATTAATTTCCTCCATACTCATTTTTATAAACACAAATTAAATAATTCCATTACTAACATAAAAGATATACTACTTAACCAAACTTGTCTACTCAATCATCTTGTTTATCTTATCAAATTAACTAACTTAATTATGTTATACACATTTATGTAACCAAAGTATACCATAAGCATAACATAAACACTACGTATATCATATAATCAAATAATTCCATGTATACACATTCACTTTAAATTTCTCAAGCACATAGATATGTATATATTTCATTGAATACACTTACCTATGAGTTCATTTGCCTCAAAAATTGATTTCCATACCATTGGTTTGCTCATCCCATGTTCACCTCTAAAATTCACTATAAACATAATGTAATTTTCATTAGAAAAATTCATAGAAAATTTTTACTTGCTCTAAACTCCAAATCAATACTAGAATCACTTATTTTGCTCCCAAAATAACCTAAAAAATTGTTAAACCTAAAAAATAACCAACTTACCACCATATGGTATTTGAAAATCCATACTTCTCTATACTTGAATCTCACCAAATTTTCCTTGTTTTGCTTATTTTTCATCATTATTAGACTATAGGAAGGTGTAAGATGATTTTTACACCTTTGAATTAGGGGTTCTGGGTGTATAATTTAGGATAAAGGAGAGAGAAAATCATGGTTATAATGGGAACTAGAAATTTCAACCAAGGAGGTGTATATGGAAGATGAAGTTTTTGATTATCTATAAAAATTCTAAATGTTTCCACCCTATATATATCCCTTCTTCAATGGCTAAGATTAATTCACTTAAAATCTACCGGTTAGGATTTATTATATGGTATTTTGGTGCATAAAATTTAGTTTTGATCATAAAGACCTTACAAAATTTCATTCTTAATACCGAAAATTCAAAAATATTTTAATTAGTGCCTCTCTCAAATTTCATAATTTTTGACTGAGTAGAACCCACTAAACCAATAAATAACCATTTTAATTAGCTTAAATAAATTATTACCCCTAGTTAGAACATTCCAACCTTAGTACTATTTGCTTAGTGAGAATTTTTACCATTAAGTTGTGTTATTTTTAGATTTTTCTGAGCTCATTTCAAATTTTATTATTGAGCTAAAACCAAGTTACTATTCATTATGACACTATAATTCAAACTTCTTTTGCTTATTTAACCACTTATATGACCTTAAAGGGTTCCTAAATTTCACCACACAATGTCTTTTAATTAATACTTATTTTTAGTATAATAATCTTAACTGGACCAAGATGGTACTATTGATGGCCTAGTGTTACTATTCACTAAGATCAAGTCTCGAACCTCATTATTTTCATGCTTCTGCATTTTTTTTTCATATTTCTCTCTCTTTTATACTTGTTTCACCTTTTATTGAGCCTTAAATCACTCTTTTCCAAAATTACCCTTTACAAATTAGAAAATGGCCATTACATCTCTCGATGAATTTTCACTCTGTTATTCATACCAACAGACTCTACTCAATCTATTCATCAATTTCATTTCCCATGGTTTCCTTTAATTATCACTCTATGTGTGAGTAAATCAGACTGAAAGTCAATGTATGGCACATGTTGGCTTACATACAATTCATGGCATTAAATCTATATCATACAACATGCATAGGAAATATGTCACTATTATCTCATAGGCATCAAACCGTACTTACATAACTCATTTTCATCATAATACTCTTATATCAATCTCAAGCCATCTCATGTGACTTAATCATCCTCTTAAAGCTTCTTAAGGATTTCAGCCATCACATTAGGATATAGCTTAACAAATGAAATTGTTAATATGTCTATATATAATGTATTTATGACTTCTTCATTATTATCATAATTAAATAACACAAGCATATTATGTCAAATTAGAATCATATCCATCAATTTATTCATAAAGTGGCATTTGTCCTCAACATGCAAGTGCCCTTAATCCCTTAATTCTTCTTCATATAATAATATTTAGACATGACTCATACTTACTCATGATAGAATAAATATAATTCATCGAATGACTAATAATGGTATTAATGACATATAGCTATACACATACTTATTGCAATCTCATACATATAAAATACATATGTTAAGTTGAATACACATATAAAAGGATCAAAATACACCAGTGGACTTAATCTAGGCCTTCTCTTTTCCCTTTTTCAACCTTTGCTCACTTTCCTCTACATAAAGCAACATAGGTAGAATGTAGAAATTCATAATAAATTATAGGAGCTTTAAAACTGAATTTTGACCTTAAAAGTGTCTTCTTGGGTACTCATAAACACTTAGAAAAATATAAGATCAATAAAAAAATGTACTCTATAAAAATCAAGTGACTATTCATACTCTTGCTCTACCATGAAAATCCTTTATCCAAACCTTGATCTTTTATTACAATAGTGTTTTAGAGGTTATGAAGGGGCTAATTGATAGTTTAGATATGGAAGAATAGGGATTAATGAGAGGAATTAAAGGTAATAAAAAGAAAGGGTTTGCTCATGGTGTTATCGACTTGAAAAAAAAGAAGAGAGGAGGAAGAAGATGCTTACTATTCACTTGTTGACCATTGTAAACAACTTATATTGACCTTTAAATTAGTAAATCAAATAAATGATCAAGATTTCTTCCCTTCTAATCCAATGGTCATCCATTTTTAGCACTTTTTCCATTCTTATTTTTTTAATTATTTTATTCCCTAGTTAACCCTCATTCTTTCCTCTATATGCCTCTTAAAATCATACTATTAAGACCCATAAGTCTTTAGAAACTTATGCTCAAAATAGAGGAAAATTAATAAAAATAATGTAGAGATTATGTATTTTTACTAGGGATGAGAGTGGTTAGTGGAGTCACCACTTGGCCTCTACACTAGGACCTCTAAACTTTTATACTAGAAAGGTTTAGAATTTAGATCTTATTTATGCCCTAATAATATGCCTTCTTTATATATTGTAACATTCATCAATCCCTTTTCTAATAAGCATGCATTGTATTTAAACTAGTTTTATCACCTTTTCATGTATAAGAAGTAAAGTGCAATATTTAAAGAATATAACAAGGTATATTATACATCTATAAAGTAAGTTATTGATCAAATATGGTAAGACCTAGCAATTACCCATAATTTCATAAAAATTGACGGTAACTTCCCAACTCCCATCTCTATGAGATTGCCTTTTATTAAAATACATTTTTAATATGACTTTCAATTAGGAAAACTCAAATCTATTTTATTATAAAAAACACCAATTAATTATGTAAAAAATCTTTTGATGCGAAAATTAAGCAATTGGCATGTAAAACAAGTTGTTAACTAATTATTATAACCAGAATAAATAGGAAGAAATAATAAATACAAAACCAAAGGAAATAACAGAAAGACCTTTAATGGTCCTATTTGTACATTGTTTAGTCCCTATAAACTTTATATGGCATTGGCTAATGTTGGTGCAGACTATAACTTATAATAGCTATTATGTCTATTTAGACTTCTACTCCAGAGAGAAAAGTTACTTGCATACAACTCAAATTAAGAGGTTTAACAATACCAAATAAATGATTCATATAAAATCATAAAGAAAATGAGAAATAAATACATATGAAACTGGAAATCAAAGACAATATCTGTGTAGACTATATTCCTCATGAGACAGAGTCTATGTGGACTTAAAGATAAAATGTATAAGAATGAAATAAGATCATTTGTATGGACTACAATCCTTATTAGAGGGAGTTCGTATGGATTTTACAATTATATTGACATATTAACATGTATTTTAATGAATGATACAATTTACACAACATGTTAAAATCATAGTTCAACATCAACATGGTAAAACAAGATATATTCAAGCATGATATATAAGACAAGTAATATACTATTACTAAACATAAAAATCCATACGAACAACATACCATACACATATTAAGAAAGTAAGTCCATGTGGACTTCATCATGTTTACAAATAAGTCTATGCAATTAAGACAAAGATAATATAATAAATGTGAAATTATGCCAATGAATTATAAACTATGACACAACTTTAAATCGTGGCCTACTCCTATGATTAAAATAGGGATTACATAGAATCACCTCACTTGTGATCAATACTTGGAGATTATAAGTCTATTAAAACAATTTATTTAAAAGAGACCTCAGATATTACCTTATGAATAAACTCTTTAAGTAATAGTAAAAGATGTTGGAGCCTAGAAAGAATTATTTTAAAGTGAGGCTAGTTAGTCTAATAGAGCAAATCCTTTTTGGAGTCCTCTCCTGGACTCTTGGATAGGTTTATTTGCTATTATCAATTTGATTTTTAGCCTCCTCCCTTTCTCATACATAAGAAAGGTTTTTATAAGCTTGGGTTTTAAGATTTTCCTATATAAAAAAATTAGAATCATAATAAGATTAGGATTTATAGTCTAAATAAAAAAATCCTACTTTTGGAAGATTTTACATTAGTAAGCCCGTGTAGACTTATATGGCTTGGTCTGTGTAGACTTAGGTTATATGCTTTTTAGCTAGTCTATGGGCTTTGGGCTAGGTTTGAGTTAGTCTTTATGGATATGAACTTAGACCTTGTTTGGGCAGATCTTGTGCCTTAGTCTTGATAGAGATGATTAGGCTAGTATGGACCTAGATAGGAATTATTCTTATAGACCCTAAAGTAAGTCTATACAGACTTACTTCTTAAGGGCTTATGCCATTGATTAAGAGCCTATCCTTGGTGATTATCATAAGTCAAAAGGTGAGGTGTCTATAGTTGCCCCTACTTTTGTGTGTGCTATGAAATGCCAAAATAATAGTACATCTAAAGTACATGAGTAAGAAATACTTACCTAAAGTGAAGCTACATCAAATATGAATATATACCTCTAAATCATTACAAAAGTTTGCTTCTTCCCTCTAAATATAAGTACCTAAGGTTGTTTGACCGACTAGGTTTAATCAGATAAAAGATATTTTGATATCACCAAAGGTTGTTTGACTGATGAGGTTTGACCAAGTGAAAGATATTTTTTTATATTGGCTTGTTAAGCTAAATCATAAAAGATTATGGATTAGCTTGTTAGGCTGAACCTAAGAGAGTTATGAAGTTTGAACATTAGATTAAATACGGAGCTAAATCCTAGAAAATTGGATTGGCTTATTAACATTAGATTAAATGTGGAGTTAAATCCTAGAAAATTTGATTAGACACGGAGTCAAATTTGAGAGAATTTAATTCCTACAAAAGAGAATGTGTTAGGAATTAATATTAAGCAAATTTTGTGATACATACTTGGTTTTTGATGTTTCTTTTAGCAATATATAGAGATCACATGGTTGTAAGTGACTTAAGTCCATACGAATGAAAGTAAAATAAGTTCATGTAGACATGCTTGTAATAGGTCTATACGAATAATGATTGAGTTAAATCCATGTGAACGATGATTAAATGAGGTCTGTATGGACATTAGTGTAGTAAGTTCATGTAGACTTTTTGATAGATCAATAATTGTTCATCTTTCTCCTCTCTTTTTCATTTTTCATTCCTCTATTTTCCAATTTTCTCTTACAAAAACTTAAGCAAATGGTGACTCATTACTCTAACAAATCCCTCTTGGCTTATTTCGATGAAACCATATCCTGGGAAGAAATTCCAGTGATGTTTCTTCTTTCGACAACTGTGAAATCTCCTATTTCTTCTCCTTCACTAATGGAGGATATTTTTATGCCAGTTTTAGAGGGTTTTATGCCCTCTATGGCTATTAACTGCCCTTAGAGCACTAGTCCAATGAATTAGATTTCCTTCGGTAACCCAACTTTGATTTTTGCGAATTTGGCTCAACATGCTTGTTCTAAAGTATGCCCTTAGGTACATTTTCTTACTTCTTGTGCCTCATTTGTGATTTGGCATTTTTTTTTCAATTTTTGTGTTGTTTATCTTTTTTGGTTTGACAGGTTCGTGTGCAATTGATTTACCTAAAGTGAACTTGGTCCATGTAGACCTTATTTTTAGTTGCTAGTTTCAGTGTAGTTAGCATAGGATTTTGGGATTTTTTGCATATGGTAGCTCAAGAAGTCTATGCAAACTTTATTTAAAACTATTTAAAGTTAGTGTAGACTTGTTACATGTTTGTGTTTATTGAAATTTTGTAGTCCGAGTGGACTTAATGTGGCTTATCTGCTTGTTATCCTTATGGACTTCCTTATTGAAGCTTTAGTTCATGTGGACCTTGATCTTATGTGTGTTTAATTTTTATGCAAACATGCCTTACATGTGGAGGTACCCTTTTTAGGCCATAATAGTGGTACTTTACTATGCTATCCTAGTTAGGAATAGGGTGAGAAAGACATGATTCTAGACATTTTTGGATGGCAGAGACTTTTACCAATATCTATAAGCTCTTAGAGATCTATTAGATAAATGGATGGACATAACACATACATTCCATTTGTCATTTAACGAGCTAACCATAACTCCTTTTGATTGGGCATTTATCACCAGAGTGCTATACATAGGGCGAGCTATTGCCTTCAATGCCTACTACCACTATCCTTCACTTTGACTACAGGAGGTAAGGGAGTTGTTAGGTTTTATCCCTTAGGATCACTCTAGGAGCATCTGATGTATTAACTTGCATGAGAGGTGGATGGATGTAACTCTATCGAGTTAGTCTGAGGTGGATTAGTACATGCATTACTTTCTTTTCTACTTGCTAGGCATAACACTATTTACTAATGCTAATGGTAGTATGAGTTAGAGCTTCCTTCCTATCCTAGAGCAAGTAGAGAATATTAGTTCTTAGAATTGGTGCTATTCCTCTCTTGGCTGGGTCTTCCATAGCTTGGACATGGCTGTTTGCACTAGGAAGAGCCATTAATTTGTTTAGGGCTTTTGTGTATGGTGTTCTAGTATGTAATTTATTTTGATCCTTTTTTGCTTCATGTGATCTTTTATGGTTTGAACCTTATGCATTTGCTTTTGTAGGTCTGGGCACATCAGTTGCATTTACTGCCCCGACCCTGTGAGCTTGGCATACCTCATCGATACCCAGTGGTAGATAGATGGGTTCAACCCTCTTTGGGGCCTTAGAATGCATCTTCTTTGATGTAGCACTACTAGTATCTTAGCTCTAGGACTTGGCTCAATGTAAGTATTTCCTACATATAAAATGTTTATTATTAGTAATTTAGGTGATTATAACTAACACTTACCTTTGCAAGTTAACTTGGCATAGTGGGCCTTCCTGCTTGAAGAAATGCTAGATTTCCTACATTCTACTCGAGAATTATCCTCTCAAAAGATGTTGCTAACTACCTTAGAGGCTTACTCATGATTTTTAGGAGAGAGAGTTATAGGCTAGCATATAAGGCCTCATGAATAACATGTCCCTTAGAGTCCTCTCGATTTAATGTTATTTGGGTGGTATATTAATGATCCAGAGTTTGTGTGGGTATGACTATTGGTATCTTAGCAAGCATACTAGTGAAGAGCGATGGGGAGAGTTTCCTCTCTTAAGCATCTACCCATCTGCTGCCTCAAGTTCCCTATAACTCAATACCTCCCCCTCCTCAGGTAAATTGCTTGGTTTTTCGCTCTTTATTTTTGCAAAAATATTCTAATTGTATGTTGTGTTGCAACCTACCATTACCTCATCAAAAGTTGGACCTTCTTCGATAAGGAAAAGGGTGAGAACTATTCTTAGTTCTTTTGGTTCTCAAATTTCACCTCTTTCTGGTCATACTATTAGGAGTGGAGCTCCTACTCCACCTATTGGTTAGTCATCACTACCTAATGAAGTTTTAGGTACATTGACTGACATACTAGAGTTGAGTTATATGTGCTATGGCATGGATAGAGAATTGTCCTCTACTTGCCTTTGCATTGAGGACAACTGGTTAGTCCCCTTTGAGCTAGAGAACACTACACTAGTATGATACATTTTTGGATGCTCATTGTGTTGTTTTGACTTAATGTGACACTTTTCATCTTGATTTAAATAGGTAAAAAGGGCTTTGATAAAGAGGACTACTCATATGGTAGAAGCTATTAAAAAGGCCATGATTGATGAGGCTCAAGCCCTTGTGGCAAGCAATTTCCTATAATGGTTAGTTTATACAAGTGTGTATATATATATATGTATGTTACACATTGATCCCTCATTCTTTTGTAGAGTGAGTTATTGAGGAGATTTACTACTCATTTTGAGACTAAGAAGAAGTTGGGAGCCTTAAAGATTTTTGAAAAGCTAGTGCTTTTGATTGATGATGACAATAATAAGGATGGGGATGATGCTGAATAGTAGAATATATGGCAGTTTGTTTTATAGGCCGAACCTTGTATATACAAATATAAATAATTTTTATTTTGTATACAATCTTACATTCTTTTAAATATTTGATAATTGATGACAATATTCATAATTGAATATCATATTCCAATAACAATTCATCAAATGATTGCCTTTTATAGCTAGAAAATATTGATAATTTTTAGCCCTTGCAGATATTGTACACGAAGGTTTGAACGGACATTCTCCTTGATTGGTAACAATCACTATTATAGACTTATTTTAGTTAGTCTATATGGACTATGACATTGGCTTTGGATTTTTTGAGGTCCATAAGGATTGCGTCATGTGTTTTGGATTCTATATTTTAGTAGGAAAAGGAATGACAAGGATTAGAGCCTATAAATACTTCCTTTCTCTTTTGTTCATGCCATACTTCACTATGTCTCTCCCTTTTAATCAATAATTGTCCAAAATTTTAGAATCAAAGACCTCTTAGACTCAAAACATTCTTGCTCACTTTTTTACCCTTACATATTTGAGAAAAGTAAAGATTGACCACAACTTTTTAAATGCTATTATGCAATATTGGGACCCCATCTTTTTTGTGTTTGTTTTCAATCACCAAGAGATTAACCTAATTGTGGAAGAGTTTGCTACTATTTTAAACTATAAAGTTACTCCAAATGATCCTCTGGCTCTTCTATCTTTTGAGGAACATTATCCTATGGATACTATCCTTATGTTGGGTGTTTCTCCTTTTATGGTTATAAAGGCAATTATAAGTGTGGGCCCTATCTCCTTGTAATCAATTTTGGACTTTGCTCATGAGTTCCTTATCAACTTTATGGATAAAGCAAAGTGCATGCTGTTATGTGTCCTTAGTAATTGGTTGGTAGTTACTTTCAAGGTCCTTCAACTTTTGATTGAAAATATGTTCTGGCTATAATCCTTTTGGTGTCTTTCTAGCTAAAAACATTCGAGGATTAGATGCTCTAAAGAAATGGGATATCCACTATGTAGCTAGTAGCCCACTTCT
Organism: Hura crepitans; assembly: GCA_948208565.1. NCBI lineage: Eukaryota > Viridiplantae > Streptophyta > Magnoliopsida > Malpighiales > Euphorbiaceae > Hura > Hura crepitans. Next base: position 5,318 of record CANXYI012151563.1, on the reverse strand, counting down.
TTTATAGGTATACATAAAGAGCCCTTGCGGGTTCTCCCTCTAGCTTTTATTATTTCTTTATTTTAACTTTTGCCTAATACACCTATTACATTTTTCACACTAGCGAGTTTGCCTAATTTTTTCTTAGGTGGTCCTTTATAGATGTTCCAACCTAATGGCTTTTTTTTAAAATTTGGTTACAAGAGAAATTAGGACTGCTTGTACCTTCTCCTAAAAAGCTTTGGATTATGTATGCTCCAAATCATCATTGTGAAAGGAAGCTTGAGAAGAAGTTTAGCACTTATGACCAATGGATTAAATGGTTCAGTACTGTTGTTGCAATTTAGTGGAGATATCCTTAGTGGAAGATCACATATTTTTCTCTATCTTGTCATTCAAACTAAGTTCCCTTGGTCGGATTGAGACATGCTACATTTTATACTCCTTCTCGAATCCAATGACAATTTGGTCTATTGCAAAAGATCCATTATAAACCTTTTAGGATTTTAAAGTGGACTTTTAACTCGACATTTATTGCATTCTTTCCCTGACTTATAGAAGTGTTATGAGGTACTAAGAGATATGCCTGATCATGCAACTAACGATAACATACATGCAAGTGATGATTATAAAGAACAGATTCTAAGTACATTTAGAAACAATAGGATATTAGTACTAAAAAGGAAATATGAGGATAAAGCTTCTGTGTTTGAAAAGAAAAGATGTATTTAGACTCTTCTTTAGAGTTCAATTACTTGTATAATATTTCTCACTTAATGGAAGCCTGCATATCAATGATCATGACTAAGCATTCTTGATATTAAATGCATTTGAAACTAAGCTTCTTAATCTTAGCAAATATATTAATTTCCCATTAATGATACTATTGTTACCAATTATCCTTAAAAAGGATTTCTTGATTGGACTTTATCTCTCAAATCCCTAACATTTGCATAAAGTGTCTAATAGGTTTTCACTTCATTAGGGTGTCCTAACTTTTGCCTAAGTTGCCTTGTTTAGGTTTTTAACTTAGCGGACTCTTCTTTTATCTTTAACAGAAGTACATTTTCACCTTATCCATATTGATAGGTTTAGAGAATTTGTTGCCTCCTAAGTTTAAGATCTTAACACCTCCATGTTTGAATATCTTTTTGACCAAGTATGGACCTTCCAAATTAGGCTTAAACTTTCCTCGGGGATCTAATAATATAGGCCTAGTTTGTTTCAGTACCAAGTCACCTTTTTGAAAGGGTCTAAGCTTAACTTTCTTGTTATAAGCTTTAGCAATCCTCTAGTACAATTTTATTTGATAAAAGAGCTTTAAGTCATTTTTATCAATCAACACCAACTATTCATACCTATTTCTAGCCCATTTTGCTTCTAATATTTTTGCTTCTAGCATAACCCTGAGTGAAGGAACTTTAATTTCTATTAGCAACACTATTTCCATTCTATAAACCAATGAATAGGGCACGGCTTGCATAGATGTCCAGAGAGTTGTTTTGTATTCCCTAGTGCAAATGGTAACATATCTGCCCAATCCTTATAAGTAACTATAATTTTTTGCAAAATTTTTTTGATATTCTTATTGGCTACTTCCACTACCCTATTAACATGAGGTCAGTATGGAGAAGACTTAAGATGCTCAATTTTGTATTTCTATAAGTGCTATCTAGTTTAACCTTAGAATTATACTCTATTATTCGTGATAACTTGTTATGGCAATCCATACCTACAGATGATATTTCTTTCAATAAATTTCACCTACTATATTGCCCTCAATTTGTTGAAAGATTTAGCTTTAACCCATTTGGAGAAATAATCAATTGCTACCACTATGTATCTATGTGCTCTAATAGCTGATGACCTTATTCCCCTAATTATGTTTATTCCTTATGTTGAAAATGGCTAGGGAGATGATAAACTAGTCAAGTAATTAGGTGGTAGGTAACTTAAGTCCTCATAGATATGGCATTTGTGACATATTTTGACAAAATTATAGCAATCTATTTCTGTGGTTAACTAATAGTATCTTAATCACATGATCTTCTTGGCTAAGTTTTTCCCTTTCATTTGAGGACCACAAACACCTTCATGCACCTCTATGAGTATTTTCTAAGACTTTGAGTCATCCACACATCTAAGTTGAATACCATCCAATTGCCTTTTGTACAGTATCCCTTAGTACGAAATGAAATGGGCTGATAATTTTTGTAGGACCCTCTTATCTTTCTCAATTGTATGGTTTGTGTACTATCTAGTTTCTAGGTAAACTTAGATGTCATGGTACCAAAATAAGTCATCATTGGTTTGTTTAGTTGTAGTGCTAACTATACTTGCATATATGGGAAATCTTCATTTGCTGAAGTACATGGGTTTAGGCAAATCATTTTTGGTGAGGTTTAAGACTGACATCAAAGTGGCTAAGGCATTCGTGACTTGGTTTTATTCTCTAGGGATGTGATGGAAAGTGTATTAATCGAATCCTTTAAATAGATCTATGAGTATTCTAACATACTTGCTAAAATTTTCATCCTTGATCTCCCAGTTACCTTTCACTTATTGTATGACTATTATAAAATCCCCATATACATCAATTACTTTCGCTCCTAATTGATATAAAATTTTGAGTCTATAGATGCATGCTTCATATTCTACAACATTGTTAGTTGTATGGAATTCTAACTTTCTAGCTAGAAACATCTGCTCACTTTCTGGATTGATGAGTAATACATCGATTCATGTGCCTTTTTGGTTTATAGCTCTATCGAAGAATATTTTCCATCCTTCCTAGGATATTACCCCTAAGTGTTTATATAGAAACTCAAATTCTTCTTCTTTTCCCTCGATTGGGTGTTATGCTAGGAATTCAACTACTGCTCAGCCCTTAATAATCTTTTTAGTGACATAAGAGATGACAAACTCTTGCAAAAGTAGGATCCAATGGCCTATCTTACATATTGAAGATGGTGCAATTTGCAAGTACATAAGGGAATTGTGTTTTGCTATCGCCTCCACTTTGTATGATTGAAAGTGGTGTTATAGCTTTTTAGAGACCCAAAGTACTCCTAAACATATCTTCTCAACTTTTGCATACTTTTATTCATATGGAAGCAATTTCTTGCTTAGGTAATAGACTGCATTTTCCACCCTAAACTCGTCTGCTTGTGCTATAAGAGCTCCTATGGAAGATTCTTCAACTGCCAGATATGAGAACAAGGATTTTCTAGGTTTTGGTGGTCTTAGGATAGGAGGTTTGGTCAAATACTTTCTGATGGATTACAAAGCTTTTTTGCAATCTTCATTCCATTCTTTTGGTTGTCCTTAGCATAATAAGTTGAATATGGGCTCACAAATAGATGTAAGTTTTGCTATGAACCGGCTTATATATTACAGTTTACCCAGGAATCCTCTAACTTCCTTTTCTAATCGAGGTATAGGCATTTCCAAAATCGCTTTTACCTTATTTGGATCTAATTCAATCCCATTTTCGCTGACCACAAAACCCAACAATTTTCTTGATGTAACTCTAAAAACACACTTCTTAGGGTTAAGCCTCTTGTTGAATTGGTATAACCTTTAGAATAACTTTTCTAATGCTTCAAAGTGTCTTTCCCTTTTAGTAGACTTCACCATCATATCGTTCACATAGACCTCAACTTCTTTATGCATCGTGTCATGGAAAAGCTTAGTAGCCATCTGTTGGTAGGTTGCTCCTACGATTTTTAGTCTAAAAGGTATCACCTTATAATAGTATGTCCCCCATTCAATTATAAAAGCCATTTTGCATTTGTCAATCACCTTCGTTAAAATCTAGTTATACCCCAAAAAGCCATCAACAAATGAGTATATGGTTGCCATAGCTACACTATCCACTAGTACATCAATGTGGGGCAAGGGAAGTCATCCTTAGGGCATGCTTTGTTTAGGTCTCGGTAATTTACGCACATTCTAACCCTTCCATCCTTCTTAGGTACTAGAACTATGTTGGCTAGCCAAGTAAGAAAGATAATCTCTTTAATCAACTTGGCCTTGAGTAGCTTGACAACTTTTTCCTTTACCTTTTCTACCCACTCAGCTCTCATCCTTCTGAGCTTTTATCAAACTAGAATTATAATGCCTAACAATCAAGGTCTTATGAATAGTACCTTCTAGGCCCAAATGATGTTCCTCACAGTGCAGGCCATCATTTCAAGTCCAATGACTGGCATATTGGTCATAAAACTTTGACGGGCCTGAAAATAGGGAAAACGAATGAATTAAAAATTTACCAGAACCACTAAATCATTTTGGGTTAAGAACTAATGGATGAGGAGATAAAATAAGGTCAGGTCGAGACACCCCCAAGATATGCCAGAACGATCCTGAAAATATCATACCCTGAAACTCAAAAATTCCACTGAGTATGATAGTGGAGGAATTATTATTTTCTGAGATCAACATATATTTTTTCTGAATATTTTATTCTGACAAGTGAATAGTGCCAAAAAGTCAACTATTGAATTTTGATTTGAAATTTTATGTGGGCCCTAGTTACACTAATCGAGAATTTTTAAAATTGAAATGAGAATTTTTGGAGGCCCAGAGAATTTTATGTCAATTTCGGAAGCTAAAAGTGACATAAAATGAATTTTAAGCATTAGGTGGCCATGTGGACCAATCCCATGCAACCAGCCAATCATACAAAAAGGGGTTACACATGTGAATCACCTCACATGTGCAAAAGTCTTCTTCAACCTCTTGAACATCAAAAAGCTCATGCCACCCCATGGTTACACCACAAAAGTTTCTTCATTTCTCTCTCCTCTCTCCTCCAAACTTCACACAAAATATAGGAAATTAAACCTCCATCCTCCATAGGTGTCAATTCCACCAAGAAATTTAAGGAAAAGAGCCTAAATTAGAAGATTCACCACTTAGGTGAATAGTGACCAAAGTGTGTGTAAGTGGTCCAATTCCATTTTTTTATTTTTGATATGGGTAGATTAGACAATTCTAAGAGTTCTTATAACTTTAGATTTTAAATTGGAGCTTTAAATTATTTTTGGGAATTTTTTTAATGCAAGAATTATGTATGTTAGGGTTTAGCCATCAAAGTGAGGAACACCAAGACAATAAGGCTAAAGGTGGTGGACAAAAGGGTGTACTCATACCCTAGGTATGTGGAATAAGCTAAATTTAATGTGCCTTATGTGTATGCCTTAATTATGTGTGAATACCTTGTATGGAACTTTTAAATCTTAGGTGTAGGCATGGCATTTTAGTGAATTGATGTTATAAAGTGTTTAATGGCATGGAATTAATAGGTTTGATAGGATCATTTGGGAAAAAAATGCATG
>CANXYI012151460.1:0-10172 GCA_948208565.1 Hura crepitans | reverse complement strand
AGTTGGGCAGCAAGTGGAATCAGTTTTCAAATGTAGTTCATTATTTATTTCAAAAGCCAATATTTATGTTGCCTATTCACAATTGTAATCATCGTTTGAAGGAGTGCTGCAATGAAAATCTTGAGCTTGAGGACGAGCTCTTTCTCCAGTGGTGGAGTAATGTTACAGCTGGTTTGTGGACAAATGCCTATGTCTGATGCAAGAAACCAGCAGCAGAAGAGGGGATTTGATTCAAATTTTATTTCATAGAATTTCCTTATTAGTTTAAATAAAGCTTCCCTAATAGATAATTTGCTGTCATATCTTGTTAGAACCTGAAATTAAGGCTATGGATCTTATTTCCTAAATTGTAAACCTCTATTTAAGAGGAACATTCTTCATGAATAAAACAAGTTTGAGCTTTCCTGCAAATCATTGTTAGGCAACTCCCTTAGAGTTTCAGCAAATCAAAGGTAGGCAACTCCCTTAGAGTTCCAAGGTACGTGACTCCCTTAGATGAGTTGCAACTATCTAAATTGTTCAAAGACCCTATCACAGACCAGTGACCATAACAGTCTCATTTGGATTTCACCAAAACAATGTTGATCATACCCTCTTTATCCAGCATAATAAGGATTAGATCACCTTACTTATTCTTTATGTTGATGATATCGTATTAACTAGAGATGATAAAGAACAAATGATAATCTTCTTGCTCGTGAATTTGAAATGAAAGATCTAGGAAGATTACAACATTTCCTAGGAATTGAAGTTGCTAGATTAGAAAAGGAATCTTCATTTCTCAAAGAAAATATTTCTTAGACCTTTTGGAAGAAACTAGGATGCAAGTTTGCAAAATCTCCTATTGAAAATAATCATAAGTTGCAAGCAAGAACTAATACACTAATGACTTAGAAAGATATCAGAGACTGGTGGGAAGGCACATTTACCACTCACATACAAGACCAAATATAGCTTATGCTATCAATCTAGTAAGCCAATACATGCATGAACCTAGAGAACCTCACTTCCAAGCAATTTTTCGCATTCTACAATATTTGAAATCAACTCTAGGAAAAAGAATTCTTTTTTCAAAAAATGAATATCTTAGAATTGAAGCCTTTACTCATGCAAATTGGGCTGGTTCTCTAGATGATAGAAGGCGTACAACTTGCTACTGCACATTTGTTGGAGGAAACATGGTTCCTTGGAGGAGCAAAAAGCAATGTTGTGGCTAGATCATTAGCAAAAGCAAAATATAAGGGCTGTGGCTCAAGGAGTTTGTGAACTACTCTGGCTTCACATGTTGAATGAGCTGAAGCGATCATAAGAATAGAATGTCCCTATTTTGTGATAGCAAAGCCACTATAAACATAGCTCACAATCTACTACATGACGGCACAAAACAAATGGAGATTGACCATCATTTTATAAAGGAGAAAGTTGTGGTCCCGTGTTGAGGATTGAACATTGGCAATAAATCAAGCTCATCAAAGGGAGCTTATACCTTAGGACTCATTAGAGAGAGAACCCGATCTCTTAGAATTTCTGTTTAATTTTCTGCTTTCTTTATTGATTAAATTCAACCTCTTTAAATAGAGGTTACAAGCTTAGAAAAATAGGAATTCTTTTCTAACTAGGAAACTATGAATTCATTTCTAATTAGGAATTGTTAAAATAGGAAGATAAATACTAAAAAATCCTACAACACGAAAATAAATCCAAAATAAGATAATTACTTAAAATATAATAATATATTAATTACACCTGGTCTCTCAATTACAGTTGTAACAGAGAAACTGATGGATGACTCTTTAAGCATATCCCATGTGATGGCTGAGAAGCAGCTAGCAAATGTCTTTACCAAAGCTCTTTTTAACAAGGCCTTTCAAAATTTGGTTTGCAAGTTGGGGATGTATGATGTTTTTGCACCAACTTGAGGGGGAGTGTTGAGTAATTTTTGTTGTAAAGCTCTAGAAACTTGTATTCACACTGCAGCATTCACACTAGAAAAATCAATGTTCATACTAGGCAATTAAAGTACCTTAGTTGTATTTCCTTTTCTGTACAAGGTGTTAGTGTATGAATACCCACCCTCTTCTACGTAAAACACAAGACAAAAATAAGAAAAGCTTTCTTTTCTTCAATTTAACACGAATTAGTTGTTCTATGCATCAATGGTTTGTTTTTCAACGCTCAGGTGTTCTGCACCTGGAGCTTTCAAAAGAAATCGCCAACTTATGGAACAGTTTAGAGACTTGACTTGCTCTAAGAAGTACTTATTTTCTCTTATTTTCAGCATAAATAGTCCATTCAAGAGGGTGCCTCGGACTTTTTTTAGTGTACTTATTCTTTTTTTACTAAAAATTCCCATCGTCCTTTAAATGTATGTGCATGCTCATGCTTGCCAACTTGTATGTCATAAAGCATTACAAAAGCAATATAGAAGGTATCACTATATGATGTAGCCAAAACAAAAAAGGGAGTTCGTCATCTACTAGCAACACAATATTGTGTCAACTGCTTGACTTTGGATTCTCTAACTTGTTGAAATGTTCATTAAATCACGTAATATAGTTTTTCTTAAATAAAGGGAGAAGAAAATCATTTTCCCATCTAAATGAATAATAATCAATACAAGCAAATTACCATCTAACAAATAAACCGGTGGTTTTGCAGGCTGCTCTTCAAGCTTCTCATCCTTATCTCCATTTACTTTCGTATCACCAGCAATATCCAAAATAACAGCAACTTGATCACCAAACACCTCATAAACCTCCCCACGTTGACCATTCGATAAAGGCCTGAAAATTTAATAAAGTTTCAATTAAACTGTAGTTATTAATGTCATAGATACAGAAATTTGACAGTAGATGCACTGTAGATTTGTTTTGAGTAATGCTCTTGTACAGCTAATTCCCACAAACTCTCAAGCCACACAATCCGGGACTCAAAAGGTTAAGATTCTACAGTAAAGTTATTGCAATAGCATTGAAAATGAGTGGAACTTTCATTACCTAGTGTTAGGAGCACTTTTGAAGGCAGATTGGCTTTAAAATGAATAGCACAAGGATGTCCAAATTGCACAACTCAAAAAAATAAATCTAATTAGAGATGATTTAAAATTCAGAATGACAGATCAAAGTAAATTACTGTTTCTGAGTTCATCTTATCATGAAATAAATTAGAAAAAAAAAAAAAGAGGAGTCTTCTTATGCTGTTGTAATGCATATATACCATTTTCTGTTCTATCACATTTGAAAACCTAGACTCTGAACAGCGAACCTCTACATCTCAAGCTTCTTTAAGTTTCATCTATTTGTGCCATACACTCAGCACCTACGAGTATCCTTTTTTATCCTTGATTAAATCACACTTGACAAACATGAGAAAAGCAAGTGCCCAAATTGATCCTCCAATTATGACATGTAAAACTAAGTGAGAACCTTCAAATCTGAATATTAACAACTTCTCTTCAAACATATCCTTCAACACCACTTTCAACAGATAAGTGCTAATCTCCATTCAAAAATCTAACTGAGAGGCTTTCTCAAGAGGTATATGCATTCTGTAATTCAATAAACATCCTAATAATTTCTACTTTTTCTCCTTGACACTTCTACACCAACCTCACGTGCTCAAATGGTAGTAATAAGGAAAAAAGACCTTAAAACAATAGTATCCCATGCCAGCAAAGACAACTTATAAAAGTCAATGAATGAAATATTAATGATTTCATAATTGCAGATTTATAAACCACTTCTTAGATGCTACATACTATGTCTATGCAAAGGCAGAAGCAGAAATTTATGTCCGAGGGCCAAAAATTGAATTTTATGACAAATATAAACAAAGGGTATTCATAAAACTTTAGTAACATACGTAGACTATTATAATAGGTTTTTCTTAAAACAAACATAATTTTAAGGGATAAAAAATTTAAAAACAAAAAAAAAATGAAATGGATATATATGTTATTTAAGTAAGCTACAAGGGTCACAACAAATAAATAATTTAGAGGCTATTAAAAAAATATAATGGGAAAAAATCAACTAATTTTAAAAAAATATTTCCAATTTGAAATGGATGTAAATGTTATTCAAGTAAATTTATAAGAATAATAATGGAACAATGTAAGGATTAGAACTCCTAACTGGTGATTAGAGATTAATTAGAAGAAATTAGAAAGAAAGGGAAAGAGAGAGAAACGCAGAGGAGAGAGATCAGAGAGCAAAGAGAAGAGGGGAGATAGGGGAGAGAATGATTGTATTGATTCTCTGATTGTGGTCCCAAGGGTGGGGACCGTTGCATATATAGGTAAAACAAGTTATGAGCTATGCATGCAAACAAAGAAGCAAATGCAACAACCTAGATATTCTATACAAGCTTCGAGAAAGCTTGGTATATACTAGCTAACTGAAATAACTAACTTGCTCTTTTACGATTTATTACTTTGCCCTTCTTTTATATGTAACAATATCGCCCTGTTAGGAATAAGAATCTCCCACTGCAATAATTCTAGTGTTAATCACTTTTTCAGGTTGGATAGCAAATTCACCATGAAACAATTGAGGAAGTCCAGAGAAGAAGTGACATTATCTCCAATTTTCTTCTTGTTGATCAGCGTGTGAATATCTGCTGTGTATATCTAGAATAGGAGTTATCCTTATCTAGCAACTAGTTGATACCTATTAGGAGTCTATTATAGGGTCCTTTGTAATTGCATATATAGAACCTGTGTTTTCTCTATAAATATTCATTTTTTGAAGAATAATAATTCTAATTTTTTCCTCCTAAAATCTTCATGGTATCAGAGCCAATAACCTATTTTTTTTCCGAATTTTCTGGTGTGGTTTATAAACCCTAGAACACCGATATTTGGGAATTTCACACTCTGATTAGGAGTGGTTTACACAGCCCTTACCAGACCCAATCGCTAGAATCCAAGCGTGTGGACCTCATGCACTGCCAAACTTATCTACCGACAACGGCACATATAGCGAGTGGCGCACTTTACGATCACATTTTTCTGCCTAAGTTATGTCATCTCACTCTCCTCTTCATCCCGACACCCTGCAGGTATTTTTTCCATCTTCCTGAGTCCGTGCATCTGCTGCTCCTCTATTTTTTCCACATATCTAGCTGTTGTCTTTTTTTTTAGCTGCTGGGCCTGTCTTCTTCGGTTTTTCTAGGCTACTTTTTTCTCTAAACAATGAATAATGATAAGAAATTTACCACTAGTTTTGATCACCTATCGTTGCAAATCAGCCCTATCAAACTAGATGCAAATAATTTTCTAGCACAGTCCCACTCTTGCTAACTCTTCATTAAGGCTAGGGGGATGCAGGGTTATATTAATGGGTCCAAGAGGAAACCTACTGAAAATGATCCCATCTACAATCAACGGGATTCAGAAATTTCTCTTGTTATGGCTTGGCTTATTAAATCTATGCAGCCACATATCTCCTAAACATACTTACTCCTTGACACAGCAAAAAAAAATCTGGAATGAAATCACTCTAACCTACTCTCGGGTCGGTAAAGATGCCTAGATTTATGAAATACAAAATAAGGTCCATAACACAAAACAAGGGGAACTAAATATCTCACAGCATTTTTCCGAGTTGAGCAGCTTATGGCAGGAACTTTACTACTATCAAGATTTTCAGGCAGATTGTAGCAGCAATGCAATCAAATTTCAAAAACTGGATGCAAAGGAAAGAGTCTTACGATTTTTTGGCTGGGCTAAACAATGAATTTGACAAGATAAGAGTTCATGTTCTAGGGAAGTCTCCTTTCCCTTCTCTTGAAGTGGCCTATTCTTATGTCCAACAAGAAGAAAGTAGGCACAGTGCGATGCTTTATACTCCTACCATTGACATAGCAAGGTTACTAGCAGAACAACCAAAGCCACAAGTGGCTGATAAAGATCATCAGACATGTAACTGTTGTGGGAAACCGTGCCATACTAATGACAATTGCTGGAAGTTACATGCCGCACTACGTGAGGTCGTGGTGGTAAACGAGTCCATTCCTCCAAATTTCAGGCAACTTTATCAAAAAATGTGTAGCCTTCCTCTAAGATACATTCCTCTGATTTTTTTCACTCCTGATGAAATTCAGCATCCAAACGTCTCCGATCTCACACAAAATCTTCCTCCAATGCCAAATCCAACTTTGTCAAGTCAAGTACTATTTTTACTGCTTATCTTGACACTAACTCTAGGATTATTGATTTTGGTGCGAATAGACACATGACAGGCTCTTCCAAAGATTTGTCTGAATACTCACCATGTTTAAAAAGGAAGACTGTCAGAATAGCCGATGGCTTTTTTGCTCCTGTTTCTAGAACAGGTTCCATTTCATGTACTTCACATATTACACTGCCCACTATTCTACATGTTCCTCAATTCCCTGTTAGTCTTTTATCTATTAGCTCACTCACAAAAAGCCTCAACTATAAGATTGAGTTTTTTTTCTGATCATTGTGTCTTTCAGGATCTTCAAACAGGGAAGAGGATTGGCAGTGGTAGCTTGCATAAAGGCTTACATCTATTAGATGGAGATCTTAGTCCTAAACAAGCCTTTTTTGGGGGAAATAAGGATATCAATCACGAAATTATACAATGGCATTGGCGATGAGGGCGTCCCTCCTTTTTTGTATTAGCAAAAATATATCCTAATTAGTTTTCAAAGACTAAGTTTGATTCTTTAGTTTATGATGCTTGTGAACTTGCTAAACATTCTAGAACTCATTATCCTTTGGGCAATAATAAAAGTACATTTCGTTTTATGACTATTCATTCTGATGTTTGGGGACCTACTCAATCCCTTTCTTTATCTAGTAATTGTTGGTTTGTTACATTTGTTACATTTATTGATTGTAGCACATGGATGACTTAAGTTTATCTGCTTAGACTAAAAGTGATGTCTTTACTTGTTTTCAATCCTTCCATTTGATGGTCACTACCCAATTAGATGCCAAAATAAAAATTCTTAGAACTGATAATGGGAGAGAATATATGGATTGTCAATTTGGAGCTTATTTAGAATCCCATGGCATCATTCACCAAACTAGTTGTCCTTATACAAGTGCACAAAATGAGGTAGCCGAAAGGAAAAATAGGCATTTATTAGAAGTTGCTCGATCTATCATGTTCACTATGAATCTTCCTAAGTCTTATTGGGGGGGACACAATATTGTTGGCTGCTTACCTTATCAACAGAATGCCTCCACAAGCTCTCAATTACAAAAGTCCTTTAGAACTCTTACAAGGAAAGAATTCCCACACCATTCCTCCAAAGGCGTTTGGCTATGTTTTCTTTGTTCATACTAGGAATGCCGAGAAGTTAGAACCTTGAGCTCTTAGATGCGTGTTTATTGGTATTCACAGCTTTGAATAGCCATTATTTTCCTAGCAGTGCACTGGTGACCTGGAAAGTACCTATCACCATAGTTATTACAGGCACCAGGATTACATTTCTATCGTGGGATAGTCTGTTTGGAAGGGTGATTGGATGTAGCAAGATTAATGGCTTTAGAATCAGCAGCTGATTTGGTGGTGGTTGATAAGGGCGTATTTAAGGCAGCCACCAAGGTTTAGTTAGTGGATTTGGTTTAAATGGTTGTTTGGGTTTTGTGGCAGCTAGATGCATCTCTTGCAACCTAGCATATTCAATGGCAGTGTATGGGTCAGTGGCCTTGACCTGAAAATTCCTAACTTGAGATTAGAGATTAATTACAAGAAATTAGAGATAAACGAGAGGGAAAATAAGAGAAAAATGCAGAGGAGAAGAGAGATTAGAGAGAGAGAATGATTGTGTTGATTCTCTGATTGTGGTCCCAAGGGTGGGGACCGTTACACATATAGGTAAAACAAGGGATGAGCTGCGTGCAATAGCCTGGATATTCTGGACAAGCTCCAAGAAAGCTTGGTATATACTACCTAACTAACTTGCTCTTTTACAATTTACTATTTTGACTTCTTTTATATGTAACAAGCTATAAATAATATTAAGGGGCTATGATTAATTTTTGAAAAATATAGAAAAAAATTATAGGTGAAAACTTGAATTTAAAAATTCTCAGAGGCAGGTAGTTAGACCAAGCCTATATTTGGGGGAATGAACTTTTTGGCAAGTCATTAAAAAGTTCAATGCACAATTTGATTCGGCATCATTGGTATACAAATCCAACTATCACTGCTTTCGGTTGAGCTTCCAATTTTTCCTCCAGAATCAGGTAAGGAAAAGCATTAGTAAAACTTCTCTACCATAAAACAGGCTTTAAAAATAAAAATGAATGCACATTGTTTCAATTATTTGTTCATAAAAGGTACCATGAATTGTTTGATGATGCTGTGTCTTAGGCTTATTGGACATATTACCTGAACTTAAAGCATTTAACCACTGCAAATCAGTTATATCCATAGACGTCCTCCAATGTGGAGCAGACTAAAGACTATTAATTCAAAATATTTGAGCAAAGAAAGAGGTAAAGACCAGCCCAGGGATCCCCAGAAAGAAATTGCACACATGAAAAATCTGATTCCAACAAAATGTTAAGACCAAAATGGTAATTTATATGTTTATCTTCTAATCATCGGGACGACTTACCAACCCACCTGCCACGAATAATGGTATAAGCATTTTTCAGACCATCAGGCGTCTGTAGCTTGCCCAATATGATCCTGTTGCGTCAAAGTTTATGTGGGGGATAAGTTTAAACAAAATTTAAAAGATATATCGTGGACATGACCCCATTATCACATAACTGCCATTCAAAATATTCAATATTAGAATGATCAAAAGGTTAGATTGACTTGTTCCAAATGTCAAACCAAATCACCAAGCTTACACCTAATGCAGCACATTCTCTTCTAAAGAAACAGAATGATACGCAACTTATATCCCCAAATAGCAGAATATGTATAAATACACATGTAAATGCATATCCAAAGTCATACAATCATTTATCGATGCATCTCCACAATGATCCATCTCATCAGCTAGCAGGCCTTCCCCCATTCAGCCAGCAACAACCAACCAATCTGATTTATTATAGCAAACCACAAAAACCACATGCAATGGAGTTTACTTCTGGAATTTCGCTAGAAGACAACCCTCAGTTTTGATCAAATCAAAAAACCACAGATTTGCCTATGTATAAAAATTTTAAGCCCCTTATCCCATATGACCACATTTTACCGACACAGAATATTGGTCACGATGTCATGCTCCTTATATTTAAAATTTAAATTCTACAATCAATGCAAAAAAATTATTTTCAACATGCTCAATCTTATACACCAGAAAGAAGCAAAAGTACCTGTTATCAGCTTCAATTCGTGAAGGCCCAATATACTTCACCTGATCCCCTGGTGAAAGACAGAGAGACAAAACAGAATTGGTGGATGAAAACAAACTAAAGCATCAGAAGAGTTTAATTTCAATTACTTGAGTGCTTTGTGCCTAAAACATACAAATGAATTTGAAGAGCATAACAAACCTAAAGTTCAGGTAATGCAAGGATTAGAATTTTCAAAATCAAACATCCATCACCAGAATTAGATGGACACTTCCATCATCTAAAAGAACATTAAGACAACTATAAATGCCTTCTGATCAGCATATTTTTATGTCCAATTCAGGCATGCAACCACTCACATTAATAGCAACAATCCCGCTGCAAATCTAACACTGTAAAAACTGCCAAGAGTTTGCAACCACCTCATTCACAATAAAAAGAATATAAAATTAAAGTATGAGAACATCAACGGAAAGAAGATAAAGAGATGCAAGTTAGAGAGAAATACGCAGATGAGATGGCAACTCAAGCAAGACAACAAGTCATGGAGTAGGGCATTATATGCCCTTATATAATAAAGAGGAAGAAAAGAATAATCAAGCCACATGAAATTCCTTGCACATGGCAGCAGACAATATATATTTAACTTATGCAAAAATCTAAGATGATAACCTTGGACATCTTTCTAGAAAGATCATGAAAGAGTCATGGACATTTTTCTACAAAGATAAATGGCAGTTGATGTAGCCGCATTAGGTTTCTTAGTCTAGCTAGGATTCCCAGTCAAACTAGGATTTATAGTCATATTTTAGTCTTATTTCTATTTCAGAATTTTTCACCTTTTTTAGTTGTTCTTATTTTTTTATGATTCCTATTTAGTTAATTA
>CANXYI012151332.1:0-11950 GCA_948208565.1 Hura crepitans | reverse complement strand
GTTTTTCTTCTCTTTTAATACTATATAGTTTTTTGTTTAGCTCAGATAGCCTCTCTCAAAAAAAACAAAAATTATCATATATATATATATATATATATATATATATATATATATATATATATATATATATATATATATATATTAAGAGAGAGGAGGGGCAAAATAAGTTTCAAAGCTGCAAAACAAGTAATGATGTTCCTAATTATCAGCTCATTGTTGTTTTAAAATGATATTATAAATTATTGTACCATATGCAATTCTTTTGTAACATTATCATTTAATTTAATTTTTTAAGATAACTGTTAATTTTCTAATATTAACAGTTGTATTAATACAATTTAGTAAATAATCTTAATCAATTATTGATATGGCAATTTCTTTTTTTAATGAGTTAGTTGTTTCAAAAAGCTTTATCTATAAATTTTCTTTTTTATCAGTTGATAGCCGATTTATTATTATTTTTTATTTGAATTATAATACTACTTTAATAAATATAAATTTTTAATTATTTTATATAAATCAAATTAATATAAATAACATAAATAATGATGACAACGATAATAATAGCCATAAATAATTCTTTGTTTATATGTAAATATATGTGTGTTGTGATATTTTTAAAATAAATTAATTTTAATTGGTATATACGTAATATATGAAAAATATATATATACGTAATATATGAAAAATATATGACATTCATATGTACAAATAAATTATATCTATAATAATGATTTGAAATAAAAATAATGCGGCTCATAAAATTTTATCAAATATTTATAATATTTTAAATATCAGCTATCGATTATCAGTAATAACTGTTAATTATTTGTTAAATTGAATAGCTAAATCAAATAGAACTTATAAATACTGTAAAAAATAACTTTTTAAACATGATAAATGGTAAATCAACTAATAAAGAACTGCCCCACATACACACACATGAAAGAAATAAATTTTTTTATATATAGCAATTTATGGATGCTAAACCATGATATACCAAACCCATAAAAGAAAATTCCAAAATGCTACAAATGTTATAACGAATTTACAGAAATTGAAAGTTATCGAGTAACATGTTTTGACAAGTTCATAAGGTTTTAAAAAGAAAGGTAAAAAAGTCATGATCTTGAGGCTCATTACGACAAAATTACTGAGATTTGAATGACAAATAGCAATAATAATATGGTGATAATATACAAATATAACAAAGTAGATGTCCCGTTTATTAATTGGATGAACAACAACAGTCAGGGACCAGGCCGTGCAATCAATGTTGCAGGGAAAGCAAGAGCTTATCTATATAATTAGATTCATAAACTAGTTTTAGTACTAGAAGTAGTTTTCAAATAAATTCGATGGTGGATTCTGATAAATTATAATGCTATCTTGTTTATATAGATAGGAAAAAGGCAAGGAGTGGCAAGAAATGAAGTAAAAATAAAGCAGTAGAAAATGATACCTTTAAAAGCTCTGCAACTGTCTGCAAAACCCGTAACCGTGCCCAAGGAAGCAGCGACAAGAGCAACAACCTATCAAAGTAAAAACAAAAGATGGAAAAAAGAAAAAAATAATAAAAAAGGATAAACTTCAATTTACATCAGGTTTCCTAAAGCACTGTGTGCAGTAACTCAGCAGTGAGGAAAGGTTTGTTAGTTGCATAAACAACAGTGACGAGAGAGAATAAAAAAGCCGTTTCAAAACTAAATTCATACAAAATAAAACAAAGAAGGAAAAGGGAAAAAGAAAAAATGAAATCTTCATGTCTCTGATATAGCTTATCTGTTCCTTTTCTTTCGAATACATTATACATAAATATTTATACAAAAGTTGAAAATGGAAAATATGTAGTTGGCAATGATGCATATGGAGCTAATAGCTTTCTGAAAAGTCCTGTGCCTCCTCATAGCTAATTAATCCTTTGCTTCATTTTGTACTAATGATAGAGATATCACATTAGCTCCCGCAAACGACCCTCAGATGAAGCGGTACTCGAAATAAATTCTTGGTTTTTGGTGAGCTTCCAAGAACGAATCAAAAGCATTTTAAAATCAACAAGAAGAAGAAAGTAATTAATCATCAATAGTTAATAAGCTGTCTTGTTTTTTGCACATTCCTCTTGTGGTTGCTACTGTTGTGAAAATAGTAATAAGATCAAATATCCAAATCTAAAGACATGGAGGATGACTTCCCTTTGCGGAGGAATTGGGTGGAAGGCATGGATGGTTCCAGCGGCATACCATTGTAGAGCCTTAACTGGAGAGAATGATGATGAGACTCTGGAGACTGCAGTGCCGCTGCTGTAGATGAGCTGAATTTGTCACATTCTTTAGAAATAGAATCCGCCATGGGGCAATCCATGTTTACCCCAAACAACCTCAGCCTCTTGGCTGCCGCTTTCCCTTGAACCACTGGCACCGACTCGTATATCATTGGCTCCACCACCCCTCCACCAGCTCCTTGCTGCCATTGCACCATCCCTACCTCCATTCCAACCTGCTGTGGGGATCTCATGTACACTATTGTCCCTGAACTTGAACGCGGGTTTGCCCCAACATTGCTGCTGCTGCTGTAACTGTAACCATGACAAGATCCACCACGACTGTTGTAATAATAGCCATAGTTCCTACTAGTATTGCACAAGTGTAGGCGGTGGTCTCTTGGCATCAGTGGTATTCCCGGTGGCCGCATCAGAAGAGGGCTCCAAGGCGTTGATGACAAATGCTGATGATGACGGTTTAGAGAGTTTTGATGATCTGCCGCATCAGGGCGGCGCCTCCAATCAATGTACAAATGATCTTTTCTGGACTCGCCAACCCCTCGCTGAAAAGACACGATATCACCGGAAACCAGCTTCTTCTCTTTAACGAAACGGCTCCAACCTTTGGTCATGACATAGCTCTGACTGCTGTTCCAGTAAGAGTAGCGAAATCTCCATGCTTTCCCAGTCCTATCCTCGAAATTCAAAAGAAGCCCCTTTTCGTTGCTGGATGAATCCAATGGGAAGTACTTCTCTGCGTGTTGTTTAGGGATCACTAGCCGATTTAGCTTTCCTACATCGCTTGGCGTCACCACTTTATCAAACATATGCTCCTTGTCTACCACAGCCACATCGCCGCCGCCGCCGCCATCTTCCTCATCATCGACATCCAAAAGTTCAATCTTTGCTGCTGTTCCGCTCTCATTCAATGTGGAGGCGTCTTCCTGCTCCGGGACATACATGTTGCGTAACCAAGAACTCATCTGCTGGTTGTCATAGATATGAGCTGAAGGGACAGGATGGGTTTTCTGCTGGGAGGATGAAGATGATGGAGAAGATGAAGATGAGTAAGAGAAAGGAAGCTTGCCTTTACCCATATGGTCTTCTTGCGATCCAAATTCCATGCCCCGACAATTATATTTAGGTGTAATTAGGTGGATCTAAAAAATGTGAAGCAGGAGAAAAGGAAAAAAAATCAAAAAAGAGAGGGTTCCATTGGTATGTGTAGGAGAAATCGGAAAATAAGAGAAAGTGATGGAGAATTGGAGATTATTCTCAAGGCAAAAATAGAGGAGAAGAAGCAGGTAATTGTGTTTGTTAGCTCTCATTACAATGACGGTCGGTGCTTTCTTCTTTGACCAACAAGACTCCAAACGCCCAGCATACACGTTTCAAAGAGTGCAAGTTCCTCTTATATTGTTGACCATGAAACGTTTAATTTTGAAATTATCAAGTGAATTTTCCTTCGAAGCTTCTCAAGGCAGGAGATAAAATGGGATTCTTCCTCCTGAATAAATTCTAATGTAATAGAGAGACAATGGGAGAGATGTTCTTAGTTCATACGTGGGGACCTCATGTATTATCTGGTTGGGCTCATGTGAGCTTGTCATTGTCATCGTCCTCGGTCTCCCTCTCTATCTCTCTCTCTCTCTCTTTTCTTTTTTTTTTTTTCCTTTTCTTTTAATTAATTGCTAAGTTATTGTTATACGGTCCTAAAAAGGCCAGCTGTTTTCGAGAGCACGAGCTTCTGTTTTGTAATTTATTTTCTTCAACTAGGATTAAATTATTGTTATTTATTTTTTTATTTTTTTAATAATCGCTTGCTCTATTATTCGCTTTTGGACTTTTCTCGGTATCTATCTATTTGTTTAAAGCTCACTCATTTTTTTTTTAAGAAAAAAAGAAAAAGAAGAACCATATCTCATCTCATATATATCTACTTTTTTTATATTATATTATAATAAGAAGAGGATGAGAAAGAAGAGAAGGAAAGGAATCTAGCGACTGAGGATTAGGGTTTTGACTTGCTTTCATTTAATCCGTACGGACCACCCTGCCCTAAATCAACTACCATATATATAAATAAAGAGGAAAAGAATTATATTAGGTAGTAAAAAGTTGAACAGTTGAATTTGCAGGCCGCATGCAGTCACATGAGGCCCACTTAGGCCCACCTATTGCCATAACTTTTTCACGCTTCTTTCTTGCCTAAAACTAAAAGCATCTCAAAATTCATCTACCAGCTACTAGTGCTATAGTACTCTGTACGTAGCTCCAATCAATCTCATCTCATAATTTATAAAGGAAAGGGAGAAAGAAAAAAAGGGCAACGTGTTATCCTCCGATTGATGTAGAATGTATTCAGCGTTCATGCACATTGGTTTCTCCTCCAAGCCTGCCTGCTTGTTTATGTATACACATACTGTCGACAATGATTGGGTGTTCTTATGCAGCACCTGTATGATTTTGATTTAAAAGAGCTAATAAGGCTCAAGACAGGTATGTTTTACTTTACCGCATTTTTATCTTTTTACCCATTAAATTATTTTTTTCAGAAAAAAAAAAAAACTCACGTTACCACAAATTACAATGCAGAGTCCCCACTTCTTTTCAATCAGTTACCGTATAAATGAAATTAATGCGTTTCAGAAGCTAATTAACTTTGCGAATAGAATTCCCATAAAGTTTTCATTTTCCACTCATGGCGGACGCCGAAGAATTGCTTAGTGCTAGGGCGTTTCTACAGTAATCTTCACCGCTTACATATACTAGTGTCACTCTCTTTTCCTTGGTTTGACTACCATTTCGTTCTTTGATATGTAAGTGTAATTTTGGAGGACCGTATATGTAAAAATATTATAGACTATAAATGAATGTTGCTGTATTTGAATAAAAAAAATGATTTGCAGTGAAGGATTCGGATCTGAATTGATTGGTTTGACTTATTATTATTATTGAATACAAGGTATATAGATTCGCAAACATGTGAAGCAACAGCAACAATATTGATTATTCCAGGATGGATCTATTTATATATGTGTATACCAGTCAATGGCTAATTCTACACCATACGTGTCATGCAATTCAATAGTAAAATTAAGAAATTAGGATGAAGTAATTTTGTTGAAAATAAACTCACAAGAAATTAATGGATTTATTTTTTTTTTTAAATCATGTTTAACTATTATCATAGATGGGAAACGAAGCCCCAAGCCAACACACTCACATGTGACACATATTAATTTCTCACCCAATTAATTTGCATTCCCTCGTTTTCCCCTTCTTTTTATTAGAGATTAGGATTTACACTCTGGACTGACTTTAGAAATTTCAATTCAAACTCTATCCAACACCTCAATTTCCATAATGATTTTTTTTTTTTTTTTATCTGGGATCTTCCATCTGTTGCATGAATAATCTATTTCTTTAATGGAGAAAAATAATTAATTTATATGGAGCATTGTAATGCTAACATGTCTGTCTTGCCATTTCCTTGGTTCGCTCCACCACTTGAAGCTAATCCATTGAACATATGCATACATATACAGAATAATGAATAAAAAAAAAAAAAGAAAAGAAAAGAGGAAAGGCCGCTAATTAATTAGAGAGGGTTAGCTTTCGTCATCTCCCTAAAACAGGGTGACGTTTGTGTTTATCGGTATAATCAGTTTACAATCATTAAAATTAAGCAACTCTTGTTTACAAGATCCCGTTTTCGTCCTTTTACTATTATACCCTTTTGCACTAAGCTTCCCCATGTGAATAATAAATTTTAGTATTTTGAGCGTCTCCCCCACAATAACTCCAATGTTAATTTCTTATTTTTACTAGTTAAATGTGTAAATTTTGTGTAAAAGTTCCTTGATTATATTTGATAATAAATTTACTCATAAATCAAATCAATGCCCACATATAATATTATTATAGTAATAGAAAAATGCTTTTTCTATATGACTCAATTAATAAAATTACAAATAGGGGAATACGTAGAATTTGTTTATAATAAATAAATTTTTTTTTAAACAAAAAAACTCCAAGTGGATTAATTATTCATATTCTAAATATTGTTTAATCATTAATTAGGCAAATGTAGTAAGTGGGTTTTCATAAATTTTTAGTGCAATACAAAGAAATATTGTAAAAGCGGCCTCATTTGAAAATAATAAGCTGAATTAGGCTCAAATTCTATCTATTTAAAATAATTTACTTGACTTAATTTTCTTCGCCTCTTAAATGTTGAGTAAGCTCCATAGAAGTAGAAGAAAGAAACATTACAGAGAAAGCTTAATGAAAAAAATGAATTTTCTATTGAAAATTTCTCAGTATGTTAATGAGATACAAATCACCCTTTTTATATACATGAGCTGTAACTTATTAGGCACACTAAACCAAGCTAATAGATTAACAAACTCATTCTAGAAGATTCTGACTACTAACTAAATTAGTAGCTAACAAGTAACAGAAGTAGCTTAAATACACATGCTATTGTAATGGAATGTGCAGAGGAAGAACAAAGCCTTCTTTGGACTTGTTTCTGACAATGTGGCAGTCTATCTCTAGGTGTTTTGTTCTTTTATGGAATATAGGGTTTTTTTGCGATGTGAATAGCTGTCTGGTTGTCACACCAAAGATTGATTAGCAGCTAAAGAGAGATATGGAAATTAGCCCAAATATAGGATAACCACTGTAGTTCACAGACAATTAAAGCCAAACTTCTATACTCAGCTTCACAAGAGGATCTAGAGGCTGTATTCTACTTCTTTGTTTTCCTAGATATCAAAGAATTCCCCAAAAAAATACAATACCTTGATGTAGACTTCCTGTTAATAGGGCATGTTGCTCAATCTGCACTACAGTAACCTTGAAGCTTTAAATCATTGGAGGCAAGAAAATGAATACCATAGTTATGAGTGCCTAATAGATATTTGCATACATGAATTGCTACATTCCAATGAGTCTATGTGGGTTTGATCACAAATTGACTTAGTTGTTGCATTACAAAACTAATGTCAACCTTGATCAAATTTAAGTACAAAAGTCTACCAACCAATCTCTTATATTGTTTAGGATCAAGATAAGTTGGATTATCATCATAAAATTTGTGGCCTTTTGGTAAAGGAGTTGCAATTGGTTCTGTATCAATTAAACCAACATCTTTCAGGATATCTTGAATGTATTTTCTTTGGGTGAGATATATGCCATCTGCTATTTTGGCAATTTCAATTCCTAGAAAGTACTTAACATACCTTAGGTCCTTGATAACAAATTTGTCATCTAAGAACTACTTGACAACAATGATCTCCTTTTCATCAGAACTTGTTATTAGCACATCATCTACATACACAATAAGTGCTAGAAAACATATGACAGTTTCCAAGTAAAGGAAAAAGTTGTCATTAACAGACTGCTTAAAGCCACAGTTGATTAGCTAGGTTATAAACTCATGATTCTATTGGCTTGATGCATGCTTGAGGCGATACAAGGACTTTTCTGAGCTTGCAAACTTTTCATTTCTTGACTTTGGTGTATATATCCTTCTAGTGGCCTACGGTAAACTTTTTCATCTAAATATCCATTCAAGAATGCATTGTTGATATCTAGTTGATGAATGGCCCATTCTTTAGTAGAAGCAACAGCTAGAAAGACTCAAACAGTAACTAGCTTTGCCACAAGAGAAAAGCTATCAAAATAGTCAACCCTAAGAGTTTGATTAAACCACTTTGCTACTAATCTGGCCTTGTATCTTTCAACAATGCCATCAGGATTATATTTGATCTTGAAATCCATTTTGAGCCAATAACCTATTTTTCTACAACTAAGGTAGTAATCTCCCAATTCTTATTAGTTTAAGAGTATCTAACTCTTTATTCAAAGCTTAGATCCCTTCTGGATACATGATTACTTGCTTAAAAGTAGTTGGTTTATATATTTTTGACACATTAGCCATAAAATGCAGCATAAGAATAAGAATAAATGGGTAATATAGTGGAAGGTTGGTAAATGTCAGTAGTAGCATGATGGACATAGTGTTGGAGCCAAGAGGGTGGCTTTTTTATCATGTTACTTTTCCTTATAAGCTCTGCAAGAACAATGGGTGCATCAATGGTATGGTAAGGTAAAGAAAAGGAAGATGATGGTTCTGTTTGTGTAATGAAATATTGGATATCATTAAGAGAATCATCAATTAAGTTTGGTAAGGATATGTCATCTAAGCTATTTTCAAAGGCATAAGGAAATATGTTTTCATAAAATGTAACGCCTTTTGAAGATAGAATTGTATGGGTTTGAAGATTTTATACTTTGTAAGCCTTTTGACTAGACCTATACCCCAAGAATATGCATTTGAAAGCTCTAGTAACAAACTTATCCTTATAGGATATGGTATCTATAGTAAAGCACAAGCAACCAAAGGTTCTTAGGTGGCTATAATTTGGCATACTCCTATACAAGATTTCATATGGAGTTTTTCATTGCAAAAATGAGGTTGGAATCCTATTGATTAGATATGTAGCAGTTAGAATAGATTCCCAATTTATTAGGAAGTTTAGATTGAAACATGAAAGCTCTAGCTATTTGAAGTAGGTGTTTATGTTTATTTTCTATAAGTCCATTTTGTTGTGAATTGTAAAGATAAGATCTTTTTTGTGAAATGCCTTTAGCAAAAAATATAGAAGCATAATGTGAGTTAATAAACTCATTACCATTTTTAGATCTTACTGCTTTTTTTTTACAGTTAAACTGGGTGGATATCATGGAAATGAATTGATATAAGAGGGCAGTGTGGTGTTTATGAGGTATCAGGTATATGCATGTAACCCTATTGCAATCATCAACTATTGTTAGGAAGTAGTGTGCCCCAGTAGGTGTAGGTGTTCTGTAGGGTCCCCAAAGCTTAATGTGAATAAGTTCAAAAATTTTTGTGGTATGACTAGAGCTGGTGTGAAATGGCAATTTATGTTGTTTAAAGTAATGACAAGTGTCACAGAGTTTGATGCTTGTGTTGCTATGTTTGTCTATGAACTCTAAGTGTTTCAATGCATTTTCAGATCCATGACCTAATCTGTTATGCCAAGTCTCAAAAGAGATACTTTTATTCATATGATTGGAACTTTTACATGTATGACTAACAGAGAGAACATGATATTTATTCTCTGATGTATGATTTATTGAAGAAAAAGAAGGGATACAATATGGTTTATAAGGTGAAGTATACTCATTAAAACAGAAAGAGCTATCATCTGGTATATATAATGTTCCTAGTACTTTACCCATAGCTAACACTTGTTCAGTCTTCTAGTCCTATAGTATATAATGTGTAGGAAAAAAACACAGAAATTATGAGAGAATCCTTGGCAAGTTTATAAATGGACAACATGTTAATTTGAAATGTGGGAACATACAATACATCTGTAAGATTTAGTTTTGAGGCAATTTGCACAAATTCTATATGACAAACAAGAGTGACAAAACCATCAAGTAGGAATATGAGAGTGTATTTTCGTGGTTTGGTGGGATTATTCAAAAGTTTTAAGCCATTGTACATATGGCTGGATGCATATGTGTCAATTATCTAACTACTAAGTTTGATTAGTTTTGAGCAAGCAAGAGCATGAATAAAATTAGTCCTGCAAACTCTAGTGTATATGCAAAGTTAATGTGTTCACCTTCCATTGTCATTTTGTCGTTCAAGTACTTTGCTACCTCATGTTTGATTATAGCTAACATTGCATGCTCTAGTCAAATCTTTGATCAGTTTCTTTTACGTGTGTTAGTGTAAGATCCTTATCTTGTTCTGTTACATTGGCAGTAAACTTCTTCTATGCTGTATTACCATTTCCTTTTTGTTCACTGATTCTTTGTTCTTTTAACTATTTATACTAATCAGGAACGCCATGCAATTTGAAACAAGTATCTTTAGTATCCCCTGTGTTGTTGTAATGTTCACACTTTCTATCATTCTTTTTTCTTAAGTAGCCTCTATATAATCTTGGCTATTGTTATTAGAATTTTGAGTCATCATAGCATTATTTTCTGGATCAGTAAAACTCATGTGAGCATCTCTTTGTGACTCAACTCTTTGAATCATAAAATAGGCTCTGTTAATGCTTGGTAGTGGCTTCATAACCAATATTTGATTCCTAATATTGCCATAACTTTCATTAAGTTCCATCATAAATTTAATAAGCATTTCAAAGGATTATGTTTCCTCAAAAGATCTGGTGACATATACATTGAGGAATTGTCTACAAACAAGCAAGTTCATCCCATAGTGCCTTCAACTTGTTGAAATAAGCTGCTAAAGTCATGGTTCCTTGTTAAATGGAATTGATATCTCTCTTAATTTGATATAGAAGTGGTCCATTACACTGTCCATACCTCTGCTTAGGATCTAACCACAAATCCTTTGCATTTTTTGCATACATGAATCCTAAAACTATATCATTCGATAGAGAATTCAAGATCCATGAGATTACCATATTGCTCACCCTTCTCCACTGCCTATAACTAGGATCATCTTCATTAGGCCTTATCATGGATCTGTCAATGAATCTTAACTCATTTTCGCTTCTAAAGCAATTTTTACAGATCTACTCTAGGTGAGAAAACTCTTCTCATTCATTAGCACATTAACCAGATTTGTCCCTAAATGATATGATCCATGAATCACAAGTGATTCATCAATTACATTTCTTGAATTGAGGCCTGTGTTTACAGTTTCTTGATTATTGCTACTAGTTCCTTGAAAATCAGCTATCACAGTTAATCGAAAATTGCAGGAAAATTAACAAAAAATATTAGAATCACAGACTTATCTTCAAATCCAGAGCAAATTTTTCGATTTTAGATCAAAACCTCAGCTCCCATACCATGTTGAGTAAACTCCATTGAAGTAGAAGAAAGAAACATTACAGAGAAAACTTAATGAAAAAATGAACTTTCTATTGAAATTTTCTCAGTATGTTAATGAGATGCAAATCACTCTTTTTATATACATGAGTTGTAGCTAACTTGTTAGACACACTAAACCAAGCTAACAGACTAACAAACTCATTCCAGAAGATTCTAACTACTAACTGAATTAGTAACTAACAACTAACAGAAGTAGACTTAAACACATGCTAGCCTACTGTTAGCTTAAATGTAGCAGCATAATCTACATATATTAATGGGGAAAGCTAGTATATTATATTATATGGATAAGCTCTCATTTCATTGGTAGATTGCCCATAATATCTTTCCATCTTATTGGTTGACAAGACTCGATTTAAGGCCAATTGAGCGACTACATCCATGAGCATTGGATTAGCTGTTCCTTATATATGTCACAGATTGTTAATATTTCTTCTAAATATATGATAATTACTTGTTTGAGAATTCTCTCTTCTTTGTAAATATAAAGAAAATGTGAGGGGATCTATAAAAAATCAAACATAGTTTTCATCATCTTCAAAAATGTTAGTAAATTCTTAAGCGGCCTTTGTTCTCTGTCCCGCAGGTCTGAGACATAAGTGGGATTCTAGCTCCTATGAGATTTTGCTTTCATTCTTGTGGTGTTTTTGCTCCTCTAACTTAAGCTTCAAAGCTCCACTGGACACCAATTATGCATACATGCAAGAAACTGAGATCCTCTTATTTATGTGTGTGAATTTAATTTTGATTCTTAATAAAAACCAGTCCAATTAGAATATA
>CANXYI012151182.1:0-10912 GCA_948208565.1 Hura crepitans | reverse complement strand
TTATCTATTTCTTATTAGTCTTTCTTGGTAGGGCTTCTTCTCTATTTTAGCCCCTTGTATTTCTTCATCCTAATCTAACCTTATCTAATCTAATTATATATCATATAAATTAGAAGACCTCATATTACATGTGAGGGGAATTAGATGAGAAAAGAAATACAATAGAAAAATAAGAGAAAAGGCAGGGACACGCAAGCATAATTTAACCAAAGAAAAATTCATGCAATGTAGATCAATCTTATTGGTCCTTTTCTATAGCTAGTCATCATGCCAAACATACACCGTTATCATGCATTTCTAATGCACACAATTAACTTGCAATTTTTGGATCCCATAGGGTTGATTTTAGTTCATTTTGCAACACTTACAAAATTAACATGCCATGTATGCTTAGCTTTGTGAAATTTTAAATATGGCAATTAATCTCATTAATCTAATTAATTAAATTAATTTTATATTTAAACATTCTTTCCATTTTAGAAACCATTTTCAAAAAGGAAAAATTTTCAATCCAATTGAAAATTATTTTTGGGATTCTCAGGTTATATATGCTTGAAAATATTGATTTTCTTCCAACTAGTGGTCCAACCAATAATTAATTTGCAAATTTAATTATTTAATCCAATTAATTAATTAAATTTACATCAATTCTAGTAGCATATTCCAATAAAATCTTTGAAATATTTAATTTTATTTTTTCGTAATGCACAAATGCCAAAAATATAATTTTTAGCATTTATTAATAAATCAATTTGCATTGTTTTGTAAAATAATTGTTCCAAATGATTTTAGAGCAATAAAAGCAAGCACGAACATATAAAATCATATATAATGACCAAAAAAATTAATTTAAATTAGTTAATCCAATTAATCAATTCAAAATTAATTTGTTGATTACTACTGATAGTGAATACGATACATACTCATATGACTATTACAAAACTATAAATCTAATTTACATGCAATTAGTTTTGGGCATTCAAAATATTCAAATTAACTTCATAGTTATCCAATAATTATGAATAAATAGGTATGAAATTGAAAGGAAGCAAAACCAAAATTTGACACCATTGATAAAACCTTAACCAGTTTTATAAGAGTTGTTAACAACAAAAATTATTTTCAAATAATTCTTTTAATTATCAATTAAAATCTAATTTTATTGATCAACTCTAGAAGTAATTTTAAATCTCTTAAAAATTTATCAAAAAATAATTTGGGGCTATAAAATTAAAAGAAATCATTCGAAAAAAATTTGCCTTAATTTAGCCATTTTTCTATAGTGAAAATAGCTTGAAAATTATGTTTAAAGATTTTTTAATAATACCAAATAAAAAAAATTTTATTGGCCAACTTTAAATTAAATTCCTTTTCCTTAGGAACCTAGAAAAAATAATTTGGGGCTAAAAACATTAAAAAAATCAAACTAAAAACAATTTTCCAATACTAGTTGACATATGTTATTAGAACCCAAGTTTACTATTCAATTAATTATTTTAATTATAAAATAAAATCCAATTTTATAGATCAGCCACAGTTTAAAATTTAGGGTTTTAATAACCTAAAAAATAAAATTTGGGGCTAAAATTAATTGAATAACTAATTGAACTAAATAGCAACGTTATAATCGACTAGCATAATAGATTTTCATAATTTTGGTTAATTCAAGCATATAAAATCCCAAAAATTCACAAGGCTAGAAAAATATTATTTCTTATCATTTTAAATCCATATCTAATCATTAGAAAAACAATAAAACTAAAAAATTATATAGAAAATTAAAACCAAAATTTTAAAATTTAACCATGGGATACCGACAAACTGCAATAGTTTTCAACTTTTTAATGTAACCTGGCTCTAATACAATTGTTGGTTTCCATGGACTCATACATAGTAGAAAGAAGACATCCATGGAACCTTAGCAAAGGTTAGAACATCAAAAAATTGAAAAATAAAATTTTATATACAATGAAATCATAAAATAAGAATTTACCGTAAATTCTCTACGTGATTCCAATGTGTAGCTTTCCTTTTCTTTCACTCTTCTCATCGGGTTGTCACAAATGACAATGATCCTCAATTAGGAACACCTCTAAGGTAATCTAGACAAGAATTTTTGAGAAGAGAGTAACTTGGAAACCTAGGTGCTAGTAGGAATTTCAAGCGGATGAAGGAAGAAGAAGAAATAGTGTGTTTTCAATTATTCTCTACGACAATTTCTACTATAGAAAATATGTCCATGTTGGCTACTATAAAAAGGCTTATTTATATCATAAATAAACCTATTTAGGTCAGATTTTAAACATAAAATCTGCTCTATGTCATGCTAGAATGGACATATCAATTGGGCCCTATTTTATCCTATGCGCATAAGCCTTTTAATGAGCTTATATGCAATATGCTTTGGCCCCATTTTCATTAATCCTATGTGGCACTCCTATGCCCTATTTAAATTAATATTTACTCTGATTTAAGGTCATTCAAACCTTTTAAAAGCCCATAAAAAATAGATGCAAGAACAATTAAAATTTGGAATCAACAAGGCCTAAGTCTAAATACCTTGACTTTCAAAAAACCCTGATTTTTTGGACTTTCATTTGTAAGTAGGCCCTAAGCCCATTTGCTCATTTCTTCTTCTCAATTCATCTTCAAATGATATCTCATATCATTAAAGCATTCAATCCCATTGAATCTTCCTTAAACTCCTTTTATGTGTGTGACCCTATAAGCTTCCAAAATTGCTTGATGGTACACAGTGAATTAGAGTCCTAGTCCAATTGGGTCTCTATAGATTTAACCTTATTGAATCAATATCAATTTACTAATTGATATATCACTTGTATACAAGTTAAGAGAGGCAAGTAGCCATGTATCATGACTACCCAAGTGCTTAAAGTCAAGTCATTTGACTTAACCCTTCCATATACAGTTACAACGCAATAAACTCCTTTCACCATCTTTTGTCCCATCTAGTTTAGAGTATGGACTTGTGTCAACTCAAAGCTTAACTAAGTATGTCTATTTAAGCCCTGGACATATTGTTCTAATAATTTCACCTTTATTCTAAAAATGCCCTTTGTGAATCCCATTCACACATGGCATCTTACTTTGGCCAAAGATTGATGAATAAAGATTACTTAACAGAACTATGAGATAAACTCCCCACTATAATCTAGGGTGGTGAATCCTTTATTAATTACTACCCTATCTTCAAATATGTCATGCCATACCTAAGAACCTCACTGTGTATACTTCTTATTCAAAGTAAAAGCTTTGATGTCAAAGTATGTCACTCCATATTTAAGATAGTTAGTGATCTCAAGTCTAAGGATACTTGCACCACTAATATGATGAGATACTTTCACTCACATAGATTAAGTATCCATGTGAAGATCTTATAGTGGGTCTCTGATGTACTTATTTCCCAAGTAAGCATCCATATGTTAACTCTAAGCATATCTATGCTTATAGCTTATGAGAACTATTGCTTGATCCAATTAAGAAGTATAACACATGTTGATTTATCCATATTAATAATGTCTCATCTTGTTAATACTATGATCAGGGATATTTAGGTATATCACATTTGTATGCAATAAGAATCTCACATTATGAACACTTCATGATTTCCTCTACAACGTGATTTTATATTAGGACTTTATAACATGGTTTAAGACATTACAAATAATTATAAGTAATGTATAAAAGTACCATGATATAAAAAGAAATGCCTTTTACACTAATTTACAAGGTTAAAACACATTAATATAACCTTATTACATAAGCTCTAGGGTATATATCTAAGATCTATGGCCTTTTAACTCTTCAATGATTAATTTTGACCTACTTAAAGTGATTTTTGGTGGCATGTATGGTGAGAATAGAGCTTGAATTAGTATAAAAATAGTGGGTAGAAGGGGGGAGTGGTGTCGGCAGCTAAGGGAAGGGGAGAAGGAAGAAAATGGGGAAATAAGGTGTCACTATGCCAAGTAATGGAATATCTATATGGCACACCATTTATAGTGGTGTTAGGGTGCTCGGATGGTGACACATGTCACCCGACCATCCTAAAAATGCTTGATTTTGACTGAAACTTTGGGGAATTTTTAAGATTCACCTAGACCTTAAAAAATTATTGCATTAGCTTTAAAAATCCTTATTGCATCTATCTGATAGCCTATAAAATCTAAAGTGAAAGTTCCTTTAGTAGGATAGTTAACTAATTCCTTAGTTTACGTGAAAATCTCAAATTTAAGGAAAAATAGCCAATAACCTTAGAAAATTTAAATTCCTTCACCAATGGTCTCAAAGGAATTTTTATCCTTTAGGGTATGACATTTTTAGGTTCGTCTAGGCACATCCTAGGTTACTCTTAGCTCGAGTCCATTTGAGCTTACGGCCCACTAGATTATGGCATAAAATTATTTATTGGTTCTTCTAAATTTTTAAATTAAGTCTTTTTCATCATTTTAGGGCCAGTCAAAGTTTTATAACCAGTACGCCCCATTTTGATCCTTGTAAGGGTAACCTAGCACTCAAGGAACCCTTTTTGAACCTCAGAGTTGCTGTTCACATAGCCTCGACCTATGGCATCACAATTCTTCCCCTCTTAAGAAATTTCATCATTAAAATTACCTGGTGTGAACAGGAGTAGATATTGAGCCTTCATCTACTCCTTAGGTTCCTATATAGCTTCTTCTATACTATGATACCTCTAAAGCACTTTCACTAGTTGGATGGCTTTCCTTCTCAATTGCTTTATCTCTCGAGCTAGAATCTACATTGGTTCTTCTTTGTAGCTTAGATCTGGTTGTACTTTAATGTTTGTTACTGGAACAACATGTGAATGATCTAATATGTACCACTTGAGCATTGAAACATGGAACACATCATGAATTTATTGTAGCTTAGGTGGTAAGGCTAGTCTGTATGCTAAAGGTCCCACTCTTTTTGTGATTTCGTATGGGCTAATGAACTTGGGGCTAAGCTTCCCCTTTTTACCAAATTTGAGTATTTTCTTTCATAGGGATACCTTTAGAAACACTTTTCACTCATTGCATATTTAATATCCCTCTGTTTTAGGTTAGCATAGGATTTCTATCCATTAGTTATAGGTTTTAGCCTTTCTCTAATGACCTTAACTTTATCCTCTGCATCTCTAACCACATCAATACCTAAAATCTTGTTTTCCCTAACTTCACTCTATCATAGAGGACTCCTACAGCTTCTACTATACAGTGCTTCATAAGGTGCCATGCCTAAACTAGCTTAATAGCTATTGTTATAGGCAAACTCAGATAAAGATAGGTACTGGTCCCAACTGCCTTTAAATTCAATGGCATAGCTGTGCAGCATATCTTTTGACACTTGTATTACTTTATCTGACTATCCATCTATTTGAGGGTGAAAGGTTGTACTGTAGGTCAATCTAGTGCCTAGTGCTTCATATAGTTTCTTTAAGAACTTGGAAGTGAACCTAGGGTCTCTACTTGAAATAATAGCCAATGGCACTCCATATAGTCTCACAATCTCATCTATGTATAGCCTAGCTAGTTTCTCTAGAGAATAATCCATTCTGACTAGGATAAATGTGCTATCTTAGTCAGTCTATCTACAATCACCCATACAGCATCACATTTATTCCTAGTCATAGGCAATCCCATTACAAAGTCCATTGTAACCTTTTCCCACTTCCATTCGGGTATTGCTATAGATGTAGCAATTTGGAAGGAACTTACTGCTCAGCTTTTACCTATTGGCATGTCAGACATCTGGCTACGTATTCTGCTATATCTCTTTTTATCCTTGACCACCAATAGTAAGGCTTCAAGTCTAAATACATCTTTATACTACTAGGGTGCATATAATAAGGAGCCTTATATGCTTTCTTTTGTATCTGTAACCTCAGTCATTAGCATTAGGTACACATAACCTGCAATGGTAATACAAACATTCATCTTCACTCAATCTAAATCCTATAGCCTTTTGCTCTTTGACTTTGCCTGTAAATTGCTCTAATTGTCCATCCTTACCCTGTGCCTCTTTTATCTATTGTTTAAAGTCTAGTTTAATCTATAATTTTGCTAAGTCAGCATCTTTCTCTATATACCATAATTTGGCATTCATGGCTTTCAATGTTACCATGAACTTCTTACTTAGTTCATCTATAACCATATTGGCTTTCCCTAGATGATAGTCTATTAAACAATTATAATCTTTTTTTAGTTCTAACCATCTTCTTTGTCTCAAGTTCAACATTTTTTTGGGTAAGAAGGTATTTTACACTCTTGTGGTCTATATAAATATAATATTTCTCACCACACAGATAATGCCTCTAAATCTTCAAGGCAAAAACAATGGCAACTAGCTCTAAGTCATGAGTGGGATAGTTCCTCTAATATAGTTTCAACTGTCTTGAAGCATAAGCTACCACTTTTCCTTCCTACACAACTCCGAGTCCTTTAAGTGAGGCATCACTGTATACAACAAAATCCTTACCCTATTCAGGCTGAACTAAGATAGGAGCTTTTATCAGCATCTTCTTCAGCTTATCAAAACTTTTATGGCATTTTGTATCCCATTCAAATCTCACATTCTTTATGATCAACTTTGTTGTAGGTGTTGCAATAATTAAGAACCCTTTCACAAACTTTTCTAATACCTAGCTTGTAATGCCCATGCTCTGAGTCTCCATGAATAGTGCCATTGGATTCAAGAAGTTGCTCGGGGTATCGAGTCACTTACATGCAAATTGAGGTAATGACATTGGTCATGAAACTTTAAGGGGCTAAAATTTGATGAACACAGTAAAATTTAAAAATTTAGTAGCAAAACCAATAATTCATTTTGGACTGTAAGCTACTTCTCGGTATAATAAAAATTTTTTAGGCCGGGATTCACCCAGATAGACACGAAAATAGTGGACCCTAAAGCTTAAAAAATATACTGAGCTCACTAGTGGAAGAAGTTTTGAAATCAGAGGTCATTTGCAAATTCTCTCAATTTTTTAGGTTGGTATGCACATTGAGGTAGTCTAAAAATTGACTTCTTAATGGAATTAACCCACGAAAATTTATAAGCAAGTAGAAGAGATTAAAATAGGAATTTTAAAATAAAAGGTGCAATTTTTAGAGGTCCAAGTGAATTATGGTGAATTTTTAATTTTTTTCAAAAAATCGATCCATTTCAGGATAGATCGAGTGGTTGTGGGACCAACCCATACATTGCCAGCTAGTGACAGGCCTATGCCAAGTGGCAAGGCCACATGACAAGTGGAAAATCCACTCACAAAGAAGGATTTTCTCTTCCCTTTCGAGCTATTGGAACCGATGCCACACTTACCTTCCTTTCTCATTCTTATCATTTTCCTTAGCTCCCTTCTAGATTTTTAGGTTCCTAAATTCAAGTTAGGATGTTAGTGATATCCCAAAAAAAAAAATCATGGCCAAAGGAGCTTTCAGTTGTGAATTAAAATTCACCAAAGTTATCTGGTTAAAACCAGTCTAGCAAAGGTACCAAAGGTGAGTTCCTTACTTTTACTTTGATTATTCTTGGGTTTTCATAGCTAGAAATAGTTCTTTAAGGTGCTTAACTCATGTGGGGTTGTGTGTGGTTTTGTTTGAGGTGAAATGAGGCAAAGAAAGGTCCTAAAAAAGGGAGGAGAAGTCACCGTAGGGGTTGGAATTGAAGCTAGCAGTCTATGCATGGTGGAAATGGCACGTTTAAAGTGAAAATGTAAGTGAATTTAAGTTATTTTCATTATGCCATTAGCTTTTTAAGAGGCTATAAATATTAGTCAAGGATAGCTTAGTGATGTGTTAGGTGAATGGGAATTAAAAATTGAAGGATGAATTATATGTGTGATTTTTGAGGAAATGTTCCTTAGTGCCTAATTTTGCTTTGTTGCACGAAATTGATTTTAGTACATAGGGTAGTCATGTAAGTCCTAGGATGAGGTTCAAGGTTTAATTGGCATGTTAAAAAAATGGAAGTGTTGAGGGCTTGAAAATGTAGTAACAAGCATGTTTTTGGTTAAGTACCCCTGATCTTTGGTAAGTACTAATGGTGTTTTGCATGGTTGATGCATAAGAAATTTGGGTATACATGGCCTAGAATAATTGGTATATACTAATGGACATATGAATGTGTTGAGAAAATGCTTCAGAACTAGAAATGTATGATCAAGGGAATGAAAAAGTGTGATTAGGCTTACATGCCTTAGAACCCGAAAGTGCTACCTCATAGGATGTGAGTTAGTTTTGGTTGTTTAACCTTTAGTGGAATGTGATTTGTATAAAATCTTGTGAACTTAAAATCATGGTATTTAAGTGATCTAAAGTTGACATAAATTATAAATGCTTATGATGACTATAAATGCTTAAAAGTATGTTTGTTGACCTTAACTTATATTTAAAGAATAAATTAGAAAAAAGGCCTAAATTGTAACATGAAATAAGGTATGTAAACTAGCTTGATTTAGTGGTAATGGACAAGTACTATAAGGGCTTGATGAATAATCTTGAAAGGACCATAAATTAGACAATGAGCATGACATAATTAGACTTGTATATATATTGATATTGTACTTATAAATGAATGAATAACATTGAACCAAAACTTATGGCAAAGGCCTAGAATATAGACTTAAGAAGTGAATTGACATGTAGCATGTAAATAAACATAAACTTATGCTTTTGGGCAAGAATTTTGAGATGAAATTAAATGGCATTTATGCCTATGTTTTGGCCATAGAATTAGCCTAGATGTATTTGGCTTTGGTCCTATGAATGTGGTTAATAAGACATAAAAAACTGTGTTAAAATTAGACTTAAAATAGTCATAAAATTTGACTAGTAAAGTGGTCAAAATGACTTGTAACTGTCAAGTTGACTAGTACCTGAACCAAAATTGTCACTGGATAGAAAGTGTTAACTTCTTAAGTATTAATGCCATGATAATTCATAACATATTAAACCTTGAATTTTGGTAATAGTAGAATTAAATGTTATTTTGTAATTTTTACCCAGTAGAGCCAAAATGTGGCTTTACTAGACCGGCTAAAAAATAAAGTATGTGATAAAAATTTTAACTCTCTATTTTTGGAACATAAATATTATAAGAATATTTTTGGTTAAGAAATGAACTTAAATTGAGCTACTTGGCCCATTAGTTAGACACCCACTGGATGGGTTGATTGGTCAACTTAGGGTTTTGCAGCTTCTAGTTGTATAAGATTTAGGTAGCATTTTATTGGTGGCTGAAGAGGTCTACGAATTGATCTCCATTATGTCACCTAGTTGTTGATGATATTTATTAGTGGTTGGAGAGGTCTAAGGACTATTCTCCATTATGTCACCCAGTTGTTGATGATATTTACTTATGGCTAGGGAGGCCTACGGGTTGATCTCCATTATCTCACACAACTACTATTTACTTATGTCTAGAGAGGCTATGGCTGATCTCCATTATGGCACACATGCCAGTGCAATGGTGCATGTCCAAAATGGGGACCACTGCACAAGTTTATTTTTCCTCTTAATTTAGTGTCTTTAAATGTCATCTTCTTAGTTGGGCTAGTGAATTAAATTAAGTAAATAAGTATAACAATTATAGAAGATAAAATTTAAGCATAATTGGATGACTTTTTTTGTGAAATTTGTGAAATATAGACAAAAAGGCATTTTGGTCATTTTACATATATATCATGACTAAATTGGTTCTTGTAAAGTATGCATGCTATAAATATTAATAATTACTCAAAATAAATTATATGAGTCAAAATTGATATTTTAGGACTTATAAAATGCCTTAAGGGTATTTTAGTAATTTAGCACCGGGTTGTATAATTGAGTTACATAATGAGGTACAATCAAATATTAAACTGCCCATGTATGAGAATGATATAATGCCATAATTTAAATGATTGAATTCACCACTGAGTATTTTTATACTCAGCATACCTATTTTGGTGCGTAGGTATATAGAGCAGGGACACCACCTCCTAAGGTGTGCAGCGGAGTTCAGAGGTAATCTAGAGAAGACTAATTATGTATAGATGTATGATCTTGCACTCCATGTACTTAGGTGGGGAATATGGGTGTGATGTATATAAGGGACACAGGGTAGTATCTGTATAAATAAGTTGTGTTGTAATAATCAATGTGATGGTTTTCTCATTTACATTTGATCTGCATGCATGCTTGTGAGCCTAAGGCTCTGTATTTTTATATTATGGCTTGAGGCTTATAACTACTATATGTGTTAGTTGATGTTGATAAGATGAGATCTGGGGGACTAAAAGGGTCTAGAAGATGTGTTTTATAATATAGAAGTGTTTACAGGTAAATATGAGTTTTGGATTAGTGACCAGGGCAACTATTGTGTTGCTGGATTTTTAGATAACACCAGATGGCATTAGATTCCTTATGTGATGGCTAAAACATGATAGTATGAACTTAGAAGGATTATAAGATCTAACTTAAAAGAATTGGGAATCAGACAGAGTTATTTTTGTGCAATATATGAAAGAGTTAAATGAATGAACATTGGGGAAATATAGAGATGGGTGACTTGGTGAGAAGTGCACCACATATTGGGTTCTTTAGGAATTCAATAGGGGTGTCACATTTTATGGTATCAGAGCATAAGTTAATGTTCCTAGGCTATGTACATAAGTGCAAATCTTTAAGTTTCAAATTCCTCTGAACTAATATTGCCTGAGGTTAAGAAAGAAATGTCTTCTGTAAAATAGAAATGTCTGGTCTAGTTGCTTGAAAGAAGGGCCATAGGCATGACTGGTTTAGTAACTATAGTTATATAAAGAGCATGTTATGTATTAGCACTTAAACCCAGTAATGTTACTCAGCAACTAGAGTCATGAGTGACTAATTGATAGCAAGTAGGAGAAACCCCT
>CANXYI012151162.1:0-11358 GCA_948208565.1 Hura crepitans | reverse complement strand
CATAAGAGAGTTCTACACTTCCATCTATATAAAGCCTCATATGGCACCATGCCTAGGCTAGCTTGGTGGCTATTGTTATATGCAAACTCGACCAAAGGCAAGTAATGCTCTTAACATCCTTTAAACTCAATTGCACAGCTGTGTAGCATATCCTCAAGTATTTGAATGACTCATTCTATTTGTCCATCTGTCTATGGGTGGAAGGCCCTGCTAAAAGTTAATTAAGTACCTAAAGCCTTATGTAGCTTCTACCAAAATCTTGAAGTGAACCTTGGGTCCCTATCTGAAATGATGGAAACTGACAATCCATGAAGTCTTAAGATCTCATTAATGTACAGGTAAGCTAACTTCTCAAGAGAATAATCCATTCTTAAAGGAACAAAATGGGTTGTCTTTGTTAATTTATCAACTATTATCCATACAACATCACATTTATTCCTAGTCATAAGAAATCCTATCACGAAGTCCATGGTCACCTTCTCCTACTTCCATTCTAGAATTGCTATAGGGTGTAGTAATCTAGAAGGAACCTAATGTTTTACTTTTACTTGATGGCATGTTAGACACTTAGCCATATGTTTAGTCACATCCTTCCTCATTCTAGGCCATTAATAGTAGGGTTTTAAATCTAAGTACATCTTCGTGCTTCTTAGATGCATGGCATAAGGAGCCTCGCGGGCCTTTTGCAAGATTTTCTTCTTAATTGCCTCTGTAATTGGCACACATAATTAATCATGATAATAAAGACATCTATCTATCTTGATCTCAAATTTTAGTGCCTTCTTTTCTTTGACTTGACTCATAATTTACATCAGTTATTCATCTTGCATTTAGGTTTCTTTCACCTATTTGCTTAAGGTAGGTTTTAGTTGTAATTCAACTGGAAAAGTTCTATAACTTCCAAGATGAAGCTTGGCATTAATTATTCTTATGGCTGCTATGAATTTCTAACTCAAGGTATCTAATACCACATTTGCCTTTCTTGAGTAGTAATCAATTAAAGATTATAATCTTTTAATAACTCCAACCATCACCTCTGCCTCAAGTTCAATTCTTTCTGAGTGGGAGATACTTGAGACTTTTATAATCTTTGTAAATAAACCATTTCTCACCGTACAAGTAATGTCTACACACTTTTAAGGCAAAGATAATAGCAGCTAGCTCTAACTTATGTGTAGGATAATTCTTTTCATTGGGTTTCAACTATTGAGAGGCATATGCTACTACCTTGCCTTCTTACATCAATACACACCTAAGCCTATTGTGAGAGGCATCACTATAGGTCAAAAATTCCTTTCCCTGCTCAAGTTAGGTAAGGATAAGAGCCTCAGTCAATATAGCCTTCAACTTATCAAAACTAGCTTGGCATTTATCATCCCACATAAACTTTACATCCTTCTATAATAGTTGAGTCATCAAAGCTGCAATCATGGAGAAACCCTTCACAAACCTTCAACAATAGCCAGCTAATCCTAAGAAACTGTGAACCTTAGTCATATTTCTAAGAGGCTTCTATTCCAACACTGCCTTAACTTTACTCGGATTAACTTTGATATCTTTAACTAAAGCAACATAGCGTAAAAAGGCTACCTCATTTAACTAAAATGCACATTCACTCTGCATAGCATAAAGTTATTTCTCTCTCAAGGTCTGCAATGCTAGCGTCATATACCACTCATGCTCCTCTTTAGTCTTTGAATATTCCAAGATGTCATTAATGAAAACCACTATAAATTGATCCAATTATGCATTGAAAATCTAGTTTATTAAGTCTATGAATGCTACTAGGGCATTAGTAAGCCCAACGGTATCATCGAAAATTCATAATTTCCATACCTCTTCCCGAAAGTTGTTTTAGGAATGTCAAATTCTCTGATTCTCAATTGGTGGTAACTTGATCTTGAAAAATACACTAGCACCTCACTGTCTGTCTAAAAGGTCATTAATTTTGGGCAAGGGATATTTATTCTTAATAGTCACCCTATTCAATTGTTTGTAGTTGATGCATACTCAGAGTGAACCATCATTTTTCTTCACAAATAACATCAATGCACACCAAAAGGAAACACTTAACCTAATAAATCCCTTTTTAAACAACTTCTGGAGTTGCACCTTTAACTCTTTCAACTCTATAGGTGTTATACGATACAAAGACTTAGATATTGGTGTAGTGCTTGGGTATACCTCAATCTCAAAGTTAATCTCCCATCGTAGTGGCAATCTTAACAGTTCATTAGGAAATACATATAGGAATTCTAACACTATAGGGATCTAATCAAGGCTTAATCAACCTTATAGGAATCAACTATATGGGCTAGATATGCCTCTCATCCCTTCCGTATCAATCATCTAGCAGTAGTAGCTAAAACAATATTAGCTAAGAAATCTCTCTCACCATGCATAATTACCTTTATTCTATCTGGAGTTTTGAGGGAAAGCTTCTTCTGCTTACAATCCATTACCAATTCATATCTAGACAACTAGTCCATTACTAGAATGATATTAAGCTCATCAAATGAAAGCAGAATGAGATCTATAGGAAGTACATATCTTTGAGCAACTGAAGGACAATTGCTATATATATTATTAACTATCACTTGTTGCCAAATCAAGTTACTAACAAAAATATCTATGTTCATAGGCTCTAGTTCTAACCCTCTATCCTATGCCTATGCAATGTAGATGTAAGAGTATGGAGATCATGGGTCAATCAAAGCTAAAATAGCTAGCTCAAGCAAAGAAAATGTACCTCCTATAACCTTTGGAGAATTAGCCTCCTTTCTGGCTCGAATCATATATACTTCATTAAGGCTCGAGCCTTAAATCTAACTAGGGCCAAGTCTCTCACTCTTAGCCTCTAACTCGTAGTAGGAGTGGGTAAAGATGCCAGCATTTGGGTGCTACCCTCTAGCTTCCTAGCGCAGTCTCTTTAAGTGTGTTCTCTAGATCAGCACATAAAATATGCACCAGGGTAGTTTTCTAACAAGTTCCTCCATGTCTTCTTCCATAAGTACCACATCTTGGTAGGCTAATTATGGCTATAGAGATAGGGGCACTAGTCACTTAATATTGTCCAGGTTTGAACTATGAACCCTGTCCTAATTTTTGTGTCTATCCCTATCTTTGTGGTGGCTTGGATATCTGTCCTCCCTTCTACCTCTAGAGCTAAACTGGCTTGCCCCAAGATCAAAGACCTCTTCCTTTGGTAGGTCTCTCTTCTCTCCTTCAATAGGTCCTCCATATCATAGGTAGCTGCAACTAAAGAAGCAAACTCTCTAAACTTCAAAGGGCTATCTGTCTGAATCTCAATATCGAGGACTTTCTCAAACCTTTTATATCTCTTCTCCTCATTCAAGATAAATTACTTGGCATACCTAATTAGTGGGGAAAAATCTTTCCCATACTCAGACACTATCTTTTTCCCCTACTTTAAATCTAAGAACTTTTACTTCCTCTTCTTAATGTACATTTGAGAAATATATATCTTCTTAGATTCATTCAGGAAGAAATCCCACATCCTCTCTTTAGCAGCCTTACTCCTCATATGGCAGTGAAGTAGCACAAATCAAACTCTCCTCTTGTGAGCATTA
Organism: Hura crepitans; assembly: GCA_948208565.1. Taxonomy (NCBI): domain Eukaryota; kingdom Viridiplantae; phylum Streptophyta; class Magnoliopsida; order Malpighiales; family Euphorbiaceae; genus Hura; species Hura crepitans. The sequence goes on along the minus strand of CANXYI012151162.1, from coordinate 7,768 downwards.
TAGCTACAGTAAGATCTTGATAGTCCTTTCTAACTAATGCTTTGCTTTAGAGGAATCATCTACTCAAGTGCCTGAGAAATCTTTAGCCTCTATCTTTTTCACTCTTTAGATAAAGTTTTTTTTTCAAAGCCTGGGGTTGTGGAGGTGCTGTAAGTGCTATTAGTGATGCAACTGTAGCAATGGCCTATCAAAGTAAGTTTACCATTAAGTGTAAAAGAGGTGATTGTGGTTGTGCCTATGCCTGTGCAGGAGCTGGATGGGCAGCATCATTAGGCACTAGAGCCTTTAACCTAATAGGCTCCTAGATAGTGGGTAAAGCATGGCTCTCAATAGCTTCTTAACTAGGTGATGGCATATGCTCACTCATCTTGTCTCACTACAAGAAAAATAGTTATGAACCTCAAGCAGCATTGCAGTTTAAAACCAAAATCAACCCTAATACACTTATGCAAGACTCTAGGTGTAGAATTGCTTAAACCTACTCTGATACCACTAAATGTAACATGTCTTACCTGATCCACTTTTAAACTAGGTAAGAGATGCCACTTCTCGATAGGTTACCCATCTTGATATTTCTCTCACTCATTGCTCATTTAACTTGATAAGAAATAATATTTACTTAGGGTTTTATGATTTAGTTTTGACTTAAATTATTCTTATCATACTCTATTTACATGCCATTTTGGGTCTTAAGTGGACCAATTCATTACTATTGCTAAAAACCATCAAAACCCCATAACATAGTTTTACCAAGATTTTAACAACATAATGGCTTTTTATGTAAAAACCCAAAATCTCAACTAGTAAAATAAACACTCCTATAATGGTCACAATCACAACCAAACTCATAAGATCTTTTTGACCCACCATAGGCTCTTTATCATCACTATCATCATCATTAATAGCAGTTTATATATACATAACTCATCGAGCATACATTACATAACATTAGTTTACAACATTATGGCTCACTATTATTACAGTATAGTCTACTTCCTATATATGAGTCCATCTATAACTTAGAATATACATGATTGAGAAATATGAAATATACCAAAGACAAGATAACTGCTATGCTACTACTTCGGTAAGGCTGAGCCTTAGAACTACCTATAACCTATACAATGGAACAACTGATACACTAAGCATATGCTTAGTGGCAAGTATAATGATTTATGCATTAATTCATACATATAATGCATCATGCCACTCTATATGTTATGTATCATGCCATCTCTTGTATCATGCATCATGCAAGCATGCCATTATTTCCATTATCAAACATGTATTATGATAAGTCATTAACATAAAACATCATTATATGTAATTCATGTGTATCTAGTCTCCATTTTATTATTATCATCTAGTCTATCTATATTCCATTTAATCAATCATATATATCATTTCAGTAAATCACCTATACCAAAAAGAGTACACTTTTAATAATGGATAACGAGATCTAAGCTTATGCTAGGGCCCATATTTCAGACCTCAATAGATGTACCTATCATGAATCTCAATATGTGCAGAGGGTTTTATCTCAAAATCTCAATGGCCACATCTATCTTAAATCTTATATAGGGGTCCTTATTCTAGACCTCAATGGCTGCACTTATCATATCATCTCAAATATCAAAATGAGCAGTGGCCCTCATGGACTTTAAGGTGGCCACACTTGCACAACATCATAAAAGATCAATATCATACCATAGTGGTCCTTATGGACAGACATCTTATGGCACTAAAGTGTCCTAGCAACTGCTACTCCCTAATTGACTGGTCAACCTATCTAGTAGGTGTCTAACTAATATGTGCCTTAGTTAAATTATTCCTTATGATCTTTATTTTGAATCAAATATTTATTTGCATGTTTCAAATAAATGGACATGATAGGCTTTAGCCTCAGTTACTCATGTTCATCACATTTAACTTAATTCTTTCTCAGTTTCTTCTCATGCTTGTCTTTCCTCAACTCATGCCTCATGTCCAATCATATTCCTTGTAACCTCATTTCAAGTTGAATAAACTCATAGATATCTTTCTCTCCCATTTATCATCTAATTCTTTAGGTTAAAATTTAAGTCATAATATTATTATTTATGTACATTAAACCTCATTATTTACCATTATGTTATAATATATGTCATTAATTAGGTCTAAGTCTTTAAGCCTCTATCCTAACCAATTCCTCCACCCTAATACAACCTATTTAAAAGCCATGTTCTTTTTATATAATTATCCAAAGCATACTATAATAATTAACCAATATAACTATGCAAAATTTAGCATTTTTTATCACTTAAATCTTTTTAATTTTCTTATTTACATACTTCAACCATTCCATGCTCTCTACCATACCACTCTTTTTTTTCCTTCTTTCATATCATTTAGGCTTTAATTAATGCCTACATGCCATCTTTAATCAAATCTTATGCAATCTCATGGTATAACACACAAATACACAATTCCCATATATGTACACATACCAAAATCAAATAAATTCATAAAGTAACATACACGAATCATTAAATTCACTTACTCAACTCTTTGAAATAGCCTTAATTCCTTCTTCAAGCTTAGACATCTCTCATTTCCACCTCTTCTCCTTCTTTGTCTACAAACATACACATATGACACTTAAAAATTCATCAAAAAATCTATATGTAACCAAACTCAAATCTAAGCTCACATATACCTTAAATATCCTAATTCCCATCTTAAAAAATATTAAAAATTAAAAAAAGCTTTTTTTTCCTATCATAGTCACTATTTACCTCACTTGAATAACTCCTTTTCTAAGCCATCTTTAGAGAAATTTCCACTAGAATTAGGATGAGTGAAGAGTGAAGGAAAAGTTGATGTATTTAGATGTAGGTTTTATGGTGTTTTAATGGGTAAAAGTAAGAAATAAATTAGTGTTACATAGGTGAGGGATGGCATTGGGTTTAAGGGGGAAGGGAGGTTAAAGATGTAATAGTTGAAAATCGAGGTTTCATAAATAGTACCTTTGAAGCTTAAATACGGTTCCTAACAAGTTGAGATACCTTTGTAAGGCCAAAAAAGCTATGTACTAGTTATAAAATCTTGATAGGCTAGAAAATAAGGAAATGAAATAATTTAAAAATTTAGCATAACTAATAATTAATTTTAGATAGTAAATTAGTGAATAGTAACTTGAAATGAGATTTTGCCAAGAATAACCTGGGATGTGCCCTAACAAACCTAAAAATATCATACTTTAAAGGTTAAAAATTCTATTAAGTTTATGGGTGAAAGAATTTTAATTTTCTGAGATTGTTTGATATTTTTTAAAAATTTCTTATTATAATAAGTGAATAGTACACCTACTTGCCATTGTAGTTTGGACCTTAAATTTTACAAGGCCCTAATTAGGAATAATTAGGGATTTTTAGAATAAAAACAATTATTTTTAGAATCACAGATGAATTTTTAAAAAGTCCTAAAGTTTAAGACAAAATCCAAATTATTTAGGCCGTTAAATCACCACTAGTGTCGATCTAATCATGCCACTTATCCATACATATGCCATCACACATGTAGGAAGGCCACATGTGTAAAACAAAAGCTATCTTCCTCCTCCACCATAGCAAAATTGATGCCATACCCGAAGAGAGAGACTCCACAATTTTTGCTTCTTTCCTACACCAATTCTTGCATAATTTATATAGAAATTAACCTCCATGGTCCCTAAGACATCATCCAAGTAAGAAAACTAAAAAATAAGGTCTCAAATAGAGGTTATGGATATATAGTGAATAGTAACATTTTTGGGTGTAAGAGTTCTTTTCTTAGTTTTTATTTTTTTAGTAGCTTTGATAATTCTAAGAAAAACACACTTGGAGATTTCAATTTGGAGCTTTATAGGATTTTATATGAATTTTCTAAATTTTAGGTCACATATGTAGGTTCAAGGAGAGAGAGTGAACAACTAAGGGAGCTAAGGCAATAGAAGTGTAGGAAAAGGTGCTTTCACGTCCTAAGTATATGGATTTAATGTAACTGATGAATGCCATGATGTGTAGGTATGTGTACATGCATGAACATGTGTATAAAACTGTTGGTTTATACTTGTAAGTGCATGTTTTGATGTAATAAGCATGTCATACTGATATTTACATGTGAAAATAATGATAAGGATGTGTTTTGGATGTGAAAAGTATATGTATGCATATGATGTATGTATGGCCAAATACATAACAAGTATATCATGGTATGTGCATGTATGCAGGATGTGTGCACATAAAGTATCATGGTGATAATGAAATGTGTAACATGGAATGTGAAAATACATGCATGAGTATGGGATAATGTATGGTAATTGTGATAATGTGTAATATAGGTGAAATGTTGTATGAAATTGGTATTAATAATGTACATTAAGCGGAAGTGAAATTACCTTATGGCATATAATGTGTGATATGAATTGGTTATGTAAAATAATTGGATGACATGAGAAATTTATTCTTAAAATAATATAGAGGCATAGTGATTATATGTAACATCTTGTGATGTGGAATTAGGATGATATATAATGGCATGAGGCCATAAGAAGTATTAGAAAAAAAACCAAATGAATAGTGAATTGTGACTAACTGAATTGTGCATGTTACATAAAATGACATGTAATTGTCGAATAAAAAGTGAACCTATAAAATATACCTAAAACTTTGTCATGTGAAATAGTAGCTAAGTGACTTGTAATTGAATAACAAATAATAATAGAGTTAGCTTATTAGTTAGACACCCACTAGATGGGTTGACTGATCAATTAAGGATTATCAACTACTAGAGATAGTGTGACTTTAGGGCTATTATCCCGATGATTGTAATGGTGGGTACAGTGATCGAGATCATAATGTTGGCCACTGCACTATGTGGGTGCAACCATAGCAGTTTTAAATGGGAACACTTCACTAGGTAGGTGTAGCTACTGAGGTCATAATTTTGCCACTACACTCTATGAGTGCAGCCACGGTAGTCTGAGATATAGGCCACTGCACTATGTTGGGTAGGTGCATCTATCAGGGTCTTAAGATAGGCCACTACATTATATGGGTGTAGCCACAGCAATTCCAAGAAGGGGCTACTGCACTAGGTAGGTGCACCTATCGAAGTCTAAAATGTAGGCCTCTGTATAGTCCGGATTTCTCTTTTTATCTAGCGCCTTAAAGTGTCATCTATCTAATATGGGCCTGAATATAAAGATAAACAATAAAATTAATGGTAGGACAGAACTAGTGATATTAAATACTGATAATATTTATGAAATGGAAACTTGGAAATTTAATAATGAAATGACATTAGAAATTAAAATAAGGAATCAGATGAATAAATTAATATTATTTTCATGAAATTACTCTACAAGTTGCATTATGACCCATAATTTGTATATTGTATGTATATGTGAATGACATTCTTTTATTGCATTAAATTCACCGCTGAGTTATATGCTCAGCATATCGGTGTTCTGATGCATAGGCCATTGATAGTGTAGTTGTTCAACCTCAGTATCATTTTGTAATGTAGCAGATGAATATGATAAAAAATGGTTGTGTTTCTAATTTTTGTAGGCCCAAGGCCCTATGCTGTGTTTTGGTAACTGCATTTTATGATGTGATGATACCCGATATTAGGGAACCAGAAAGGTCTAGGAGATAGCGAAAAGTTGAGTATGATTTTTAGAAGTGTTTTTGTAGGATATATTTTTTAGGAAGTTACCTGAATAGTCATTATGCTTCCCAAATTTCTGTAAAATGGACAATAGGCATAAAATATATTTTTGTCAAATGAAAGTCATCAGTGTAAGAAGGTTTTATGATAATATTGAAGAAACCACTTGAATGGATAAATAAAATAAATAATGTCATATATGTTAAATGAATGAGGCCTAGGGAAATCTAAAGATGGGTGACTAGTGGGAAGTAGCATTCCTTGCTTGGTTCCTTTAGGAATAGGTATGAGGTGTTACATTTGGTGGTATTAGAGCAGAGTTAGGCATTCCTAGGCTTATTACATATAAGTGCCAGTGACTAGGATTCTGTAATTCTAATAAAGCTACATTATAAGAGGCTCATATGTTGTTATTTTTTAGTGGCAAGATAAGTAAATGGGTCCCACCAAATAGAGGAGAAGAAGTAGCAAATCAAGCTCCTACTACTATCTATAGACCTAAGGTTAGTGCGGCCACTTTGGATCCCAGTGATGTTGCACAGCAGCTATAGTAGCAAGCACAACCTCAGACTCAGCCCTCACCAGCCCTGTTGTAGCAGATAGTGGAGTTATTAAGGCTTACATCTATAGTAGCTCTACCCCCTCCACCAGCTCCTACATCTCTTCCACCTCCAACTGCACTATAGAAGACTTATTTAAAAAGGGTAAAAAAATTAGGAGCTGTGGATTTTCTAGGCACTAAGGAGGATGATGTTGCTTGAGAGGAGTGCTGGTTGGAGAGGACCCTATGTCACACCTTCGCCCGATTCCATGAGAAAATGATATGGGCGTGAACCTCTCCCTAAGGTCATCCATCCCTAGATTACCCTAAAGATCTATTCGTTTAACTTTTATACATCTATTCTTTAACTTACTTTGCTTTTGAAGTTTTTCTATTTTCACATTTTTTTACACGTCATAACATACAAAATACATTTAGAAACCCGTTCATTTTATTATAAAGGATTTTATAGAAAATTAGATAGAATAATAGTAGTTAAGGTAAAAATCCAAAAATTTTCCTGCACAATCAGCACTTCTAAAACATCATATACTCATTCTCCATCTCCTAGACCCTGTAGTCCTCTAACTCATACCATAAGTATAACACATGCAAGAAAGATAAAATCAACAACACTCAAACTCAAGGTCTCAGACCCATTTTCTTTATCATTCATGCATTCTCATTTATAACTTTCATTTCATTAGATTATATTCATCATTTAAAGCTTTACATTCATTTATAAACAACAAAACTATTTATAGCCCCATAACTCTATCTATACACTTGAGTACATTCCCTATACAGTTAAAAGACTAAAACAAAAGTAAAATACCCAATGACTTAGACACTTCAGCTACCAAGCTCAACTTCTTGTAAGATCCTAACTTTAACCTGTGTATCGAAAAAGTTGACACGCTTAATAAAACTCAATGTTGAATATAAGGTAAACATATGCATGTTTTCAAATTCATTCATGCAATCATCCATTACAATAATTATAGTAATACATAGTAATTAATAACTCCATTTCCATATTAAATTATGATATGCTCCAAAAATTTTGCAATAATGTATCAATATAGTGTTTTACATTCATTTAATATTATTATGACCATTAACTGATAGTGAATAATTGATTTCTTTAATAGGTCCATATCAATAAACTACACATAAAACACTAGATAATGGAATCCTAGGTGTGTAGTGGTCCACATTTTAGACCTTAACTATAGCTGCACCTATATAGTTATTTTATTACTATGCAGTGGACTAAAATGGACCTTAACTACAATTGCACCTGTATACTTCTGATAAAAAATGGTATTGATCTATCCGATCAAAGCTAGCGCTACTTTATTCCTAGTTGACTGGTCAAGCCATCTCGTGGGTGTCTAACTATATGGGCCATCTATCTATTTTTTTTATTTTTCATTCAGGTAGAGGTTATTTAATTTTCTTTGAACTCTTTTTACTTTAATTCTTTATCTCACTTTAATGCCAAGTGATTTACATAATCACTCTTAAATGCCTATA
>CANXYI012150975.1:0-10886 GCA_948208565.1 Hura crepitans | reverse complement strand
ATCTAAGATGGATGGAGGCTTGAATTTTATGTATTTTTCATGAGTTTTGGGGTGGGAGAGGAGAGAGAAAGCAAGAGAAATTCTTACCTTTCTAAAGAGTGAATTTCAGCCATGGTGGGAATGGGAGGTTAGGGATGGGTTGGTTCATTAAATAAGGTTGATTCAAGAGAATTCTGGAATTTAGGTTCGGTTGGACCTATTTTATTGGGCCAAACGGCCTTTAAACCATTTTTATGTCATTTTCAAGGAAAAGAATTCATAAAATATTCTAGAAGCCTCTAAAAATTTCCATTCTAGTCCCTAAAATCCTTAATTATTGTCACTAGGACCCTTATAAAATTTCAGCTCAAAATTCAACTGAAAGAAAAATTCACTATTCACCATATATTGAGTTTTAACTTCAAAAATTGATAAAATATTCCCTGATGCTCCAAAAATTCTCATTTCAGTTTTAAAAATTCTCGATTAATGAGACTAGGGCCCTTGTAAAATTTGGGATCAAAATTCCACTATTGACTTTTTAGGTACTATTCACCCATCGAAATAAAATATTTTGAAGAAATATCAAATGACCTCAGACAGTTAAAATTTCTTCACTACTTAGTGGAATTTTTGAGGTTCAGGGTATGACATTTTCGAGACCATCCGGACACATTCCCGGGTCCTGAGGCTAACCCAGCTCGAAATATTTTTATCTCCGAAAATGAAAGCTTATGCCCTAAAATGAATTATTGGTTCTGCTAAAAATTTTACTTCATTCGTTTTGACCACTTTTAGGCCAGTCAAAGTTTCCCAGTCAATATGCCAGTCATCAGACTCAGAATGATGGCCCGCACTGCAGGGAACATCACTCATGCCTGGATAATACTGTTCACATGATCCGGGTTTTCGGGCGTTACAAAGTCACAGGTAGTGACTATAAAGATCAGAGACTTCTTAGAGCTAGTATCTATCTATAGATCCATTAAGGGAGTGCAAAAAAAGAAGAGGGAGTTTTATTAGAAAAAGTGGTCCTTTGGTCAGGGGACTTTTAGTGCAGCTTAGAGGTTAGATAAAAAGTTCAAGGGGAATCAGTCTAGGGCACCATAGTTGTACATTTCGGACGCTGGCCTGACACTGAGTTCGACTGAGGTGTGCATGCATATTGATATATCTAAACTCATTTAACCATTTCTTTGTTTAAACATTCTTATTCAAAATCATTGTTAGCAAAAATATGGATTTTCAAAAATTTTTTTTAAATAGTGTTACTTATTTAAAACTGGGAATCCTTGTCCTAAAAATCCGGTAGCATAATGGTTGTACTAGGTATTATCCTAAATTTTAAATAGTAACATGCACAAGAAAACACACTTTTATATCTCAATCACACACTTTCACCAACTCAATGTGATCCTTTGATCACTCCAATAGCACACAACACAGCATATGATATCTGAACCTCAAGAGGAGATATCATACAATACAACATACAACATTATAGTTTTACACGATCAACAAATGTCAAAATACAAAAAAGAACATTTAAGTTACAATTTGGTTACAAAATAAATACAAGTTTTGCCCATCCCCTTTACATAAACACTTGAGTGCACCCTATACATCACTTCTATAACAAAAAAACCTTTACCAAAAATAAAGCCTGCTCTTTAACTTTTTTAATGTCTCGAGGCTTCTAGTATTAAAATGTTCCTGTACTTATGCATTGTAAAATAGACTACACACTAAACATATTGCTTAGTGATGAAATCCAAATAACATGTGGTATCATTGCCATTATACATTTTATAAGCTCATACTATTTATTTACATGTAATACCATTTAACACTTGCATGACAAATATTTGTAGAATGATATATTGTGATGAACATAATTGTGACACACTTTATACACCAAAAATGTCAGAACATGCATGCATAGCAAACTATATATAATAATCTCATTACATCCAATTAAACCAAAATCTGATCATATTCGATTTACTAATCAATTTATAGCCAACATATACATAATATATTTCATTTATTTATTTTCAATCTTTTAACATAAGCCAATGGAAATTTCCACAATTTTATGGATAACAGGATCATAAAATCATGTAGTGGCCCATATTTTGGACCTTACAACAGTTGCACCAGCAAAAAAATTATCCAGTGGATTCCCCCACAGGACTTTGCAACTGCACTTGCATATGTCTATGAAATGGTTTCCCCTATGGAACCTTGCAGTTGCACCTATGTGATCTTATGATCTCAACACACATATTTATAGGTAAGATTGAAAGTGAACCTTTAGACACTCATCTAAGCACTGAAGTGCCTTAGCAGCTATTATATCCCTTAGCTGACTGGTTAACCTATCCATTTCCTATATTGTTGCATCTCATGGGCTAAAAAAATGTTTGATTCTATTTCACCTCATTAAATAAACTTGCATATCTTTTAACATGCATATTTTAGCCTTTAATTGACTAAAACTGCTTATTCTTATTAAAAATTGCATTTTGAGTTTTTATGACCATTTTAGCTCACATTATGCCATATTCACAAATCAAAAGCATTATCCATCTCATTTATGGATTCTTAGTATGTATTTAATGAATACATACTACTCTATGGTCATAATGACATTTTAAGTTCAATTATGCCTTTATATACTTTAAGCTTTAAATTGTGGCATAATAGGCTATTGGTACCCTCTTTAGATCCATATCGGGTTTAAAGACACATTTATGTCTTAAACTTTGTTTTATCATGAATTATTTCATTTACATGTTCAAAATATCAACTAAAATATGTATGCATCAAAACTTTCACAATTCATGACATATCACTCATGTTGCCCATTTTAGGCTATTCAACCATTCTTGGAAAATTAAGCCAAACAAAAGTGTTATATTGTCATACCACATAATTATGAACCAAAGTCATATTCAAGCAATATTAAGCTTATGGACTCAAAGATGATGAGTCTTAATGCTTTCTTGAAGATTTCGGCCATTAGGGCCTTTTTAGCATTCATTAGCTAAACTCTCTTTTCTTTCATGCTCATTTAAAGATTAATGGTCATTTATTCATTCAATTATCATACACACACATGAATACTCATAATGTCACATTTCCTTTCATTATATGGGTTTATTTAACAATATACTTCATCTTTTGCCTTTGAAGCTACATATACACTTTACTTAGCATTTTAGTGTATAAAAGCATGCCATGTCCTAAAACCATTCATTTAGGTCCTATTATACCTCAATTACTATTTATACTTTGATTTTCCATGTAAAAACATGTATTCCACCATGATACATAACTCAAAAAAAATGATAGACATGCATTTCCGACACATGCCGTGACATATACACACACTTAGCACATTTAGACATTCCTTATAGCAAGTATTCACAACTTCCTTCTTTCTTGCATATAATGTCATTTCCGGCCATATCACCCAAAATGACTATATTATGATTTTCTATATTATCCATTATCATCCAAGCATTAATATACTAATTTCAAGCTTACTAGTGTACATAAAAGCATTTTTTTGCACATGATTTACCTATACCCCACCTAAAGCATATAAGGAACATATTACATATTTAATGCTCTCTCTCATTTTCAACCATCTTTTATCATGCCGTATGAACAAAATTAACAAGTTTTATGTTCATCTAGCTACACCATCTATTTCTAGTTACTTACATCTTGTTATTTCACATATTAAGGCATCATATAAGATTCTAGTAAAAGTGTCACATCCACTCAAATTCAATGCATTCTAGGCATTCTAAACATTCTCATACATTTATTAGAAGCTATAATGCACACTCAAACATAAGATTTATGTCCGTACACAAAAATGAGCATTTAATGCTAAATTTACATGATTGGTGCATTTAATGATTATAAGAAAAATTGCTCATCTTATTTTGATTTCACATACCGAGATAATTGAAGAGGTTCTCAGAGACTTATATGTGCCTTCGCTTTTCCCTTGTTGTGGTTTGATTCGGAAGAGCCTAACATAAATTGAACAAAACTTCAAAAATCTGCAATAAATCAACCAAAGATCTAAAAATCAATCTAAAGCCATATACTGACTCTTGAGCACCTCTAGTATCTAGGAAAAATAATAGAAGTTGGAAAATCTTACCTAAAAAGTTTGTGGTTACTATTCATGGGTTTGAAAAACTGATAATTTTTTGCATCTGTTTGTGAAAATTTCACTTCCTAGAGGCTCAAAATCATACAGAGGCTCTATGGTTCAATTTTGGTGGTATGATTTTGGCTATAAAGGAAGGAATTAATGAAGAAAAATCGATAGGGAGAGAGAGTAGTGTCGATTGGAATTTTTAGAGCAGAGGGGTGAATAGTGATTTTGACTGTTAGACTCAAAATCACCTATTTAAACCCTCTCTCAAAAATTCACTATTCAATATTTTCCCCTAAATTTTCTTCTCTTACCTAGCCAATTAAATTGCCATATTTACCGCAATAAATTATTTTAATTATCCATTAGATGCCTCCAAAAATTGGTGCTTAAAAATGCGAAAAAATCAATTAATTTCATTATTTTTATGTTGCTTGATTTCTCAAAAAATTACTTCCCAATATCTAAAAATTCTGATTTTAATGCCATTGGACTCGTTGGAATTTTTAGGTACTAGGTTGCATAATTTTCCTAATTTTTTGAGCAATTTTGAAATTAATTTATGGTCCAGCTTTGCCTTAGTCGTTATTACTAAGACACTACCGTAAAAACTTTCTTTGCATTTTTAACCACTCTAATGACCTCAGATTGATTTCAAACTTCACCCAAAATTATTTTATGGTTAATGCTTTTGTTCAGTGTATCTTGAGTCTTGAGAATACTATTCATCTCAAAAAAATACTATTCATAATTATCGAGATTTTTGGGGCATTACATTTCTTCCCCTCTTAAAGAAATGTCATCTCGACATTAAAATATTACCTAGTTCAAACAAGTGTAGATATTGCTCTTTCATCTAGGCTTTTATCTCCCAGGTTGCTTTTTCCATCCCGTGATGTTTTCAGAGAACCCTCACTAAGTGTACTATCTTTTTCCTCAATTCTTTCTCTGCTCTATTAATAATCATCATCGGTTCCTCTTCGTAGGACAAATTAGGATTAACTTTTATATCTTCTATTGTTAACTCATGCATAGGATCCGACCTACATCTTCTAAGCTTGGACACATGAAATACATCATAGATCTATAAAAGTTCTAGGGGTAAATCTAGTCAATAAGCTATTGGTCCCATATGCTCTATGATTTTGTATGGCCTAAGACACCTAAGACTTAACTTCATTTTCTTCCCAAAATGTAGCACCTTCTTCCAAGGCAAAACCTTAAGAAAAACTTTATCACCCACTTCATATTTCACCTTTTTTCTCTTTAAGTCGGCATAGGACTTTTATCTATTAGAAGCTACCTTAAGTCTTTCTCTAATAATCTTTACCTTTTTTTTTTTGTATCTTATATCAATTTTGGCCCTATGAACTTGGTTTCACTAAGCTCATTCCAACACAAAGGCATTCTACACTTTCTTCCATATAAGGCTTCATAAGGAGCCATGCCAAGACTTACTTGATGACTATTATTATAAATGAACTCAGCCAAGGACAAGTATCAGTCCCAGCTTCCCTTGAACTCTAATGCATAACCCCTCAACATATCCTTGAGAATCTGAATGACCCTCTTGGATTGATCATCATTCTATGGGTTGAAAGCTATGCTAAAACTCAACCAAGTACCCAAGGTATTATAAAGTTTCTTCTAAAACCTCGATGTGAACTTTAGATCTCGATTTGGTATTATCAAATATGGTACTCCATGCAATCTAACTATCTCATCTATATAAAGCTTTGCTAGCTTCTCAAATGAGTAGTCCATTCTTATGGATTTAAAATGAGCTGTGTTATTCAGACGATCCATAATTACCCATACTGAGTCATACTTGTTCCTTGTCATAGATAGCCTAGCCACAAAGTCCATGGTCACTGTGTTTTATTTTTATTCTTGAATTACTATAAGATAAAGCAATCTAAAAGGAACTTGGTGCTCTGCCTTCACTTGCTGACAAGTAAGGCACCTTATCATATACTCAAACACATCTCTCTTCATGTTTGGCCACTAATAAGAAAGCTTCAAATCTTGATACATCTTGGTGCTGCCAAGATGTATCACATAAGGAGTATTGTGTGCTTCTTATAGAATCTACTTTTTCAACTCTTCCACGTTTATCACACAAATTCTATCATAATGGTACAAATAACCATCTTCCTTTATCTCATACTCTGTTGGCTTCCTTTCTTAGATAGCACTATGATACTCCTTAGCCTCTAGTCGTCTCTCTGATAATCCCTCACTTGTTGTAGTGAACTGAGCTTAACGTGTATCTCAACTAATATGGCACTATCAATTATGAGTTGTAAACTGATAGTTATAGCTACCATAACTTCCTACTAAGAGCATCAGCCACTATATTAGCCTTCCCTAAATGGTAATCAATTAGGCACTGATAATCCTTAATTAATTCCATCCATTTCCTTTGTCTCAAGTTCAACTCCTTTTGGGTAGAAAGATACTTAAGACTCTTATGATCTATGTAAATATAGCACTTTTCCCCATATAGATAGTGTCTCTAAATCTTTAGAGTAAACATAATGGTTGTAAGCTTTAAATCATGAGTAGGGTAATTCTTCTTATATGGTCTAAACTATCTTGAAGTATAGGCAATAACCTTGCCATCTTGTATCAGAACATACCCTAATCTATTGTGAGATACGTCACTGTATATGGTGAAGTCTTTTCCCAAAACTAGTTACACAAGAATTAAAGCCTCTATCAACATAGCATTGAGCTTATCGAAGCAATTCTAACACTTGTCATCCCAAACAAACTAAACATCTTTCCTTAATAATCGTGTCATAAGAGCAGCTATCAAAGAAAACCACTTAACAAACTATCCGTAGAAACCTACCAACCTAGGAAACTCCTAATCTCTATAGTGTTCTTAGACAACTTCCACTCTATCACTACTTTTATCTTACCAAGATCAACTTTAATACCTTCAGCGAATGCTATGTGTCCTAAGAAAGACACTTCACTCAACCAAAACTCACATTTACTAAGCTTGGCATATAGTCTTTCTTCTCTTAGAGTTTGAAGAACCGTTCTTAAATGATATTCCTACTTTTTCTTGTTCTTCGAGTAAACTAGAATGTTGTCTATAAAGACTACCACAAACTAGTTGAGATAAGGCTTGAAGACTCTATTCATCAGGTCCATGAATGATACAAGAGCATTGGTAAGCCTAAATGGGATTACCAAGAACTCATAATCACCATACCTCATTTTGAAACCAATTTTTGCCATAGCTGACTCCTTTACTCTCAACTAGTAGCATTTAGATCTCAAATCTATCTTAGAGAACACTTCGGATCCTCTAAGTTGATCAAATAGATCATTGATATGTGGTAGAGGATATTTATTTTCGATGGTCACTTTATTCAACAATCAGTAATCAATACATAACTAAAGTGAACCATCCTTCTTCTTAACAAATAGAACCGGTGCTCCCTATGGTAAAACACTCAATCTGATAAAACCCTTGTCTAGCAACTCTTACAACTAAAGCTTTAACTCTTTCAATTGTACTAGTGCCATCCAATATTGGGCTATCAATACTGGAGTGGTATTAGGCAGAACCTTAATATTGAACTCAAGTTCTCTCTTTAGTGGCAAACTCGATAATTCTTCTGAAAAAATATCCACAAACTCAGCCACAAATAGTATGCCACTCACTTGTAGTTCTTCTGTTCTAGTGTCAAACACATGAGCAAGATATGCTTGACAACCCTTCCCTATTATTTGCCTTGCAGTGATTGCAGATATCATATTAGATAAGAAATTGATTCTCTCTCCAATGACTCTGATTTCAAACTTATCGTCAGTTTAGAGAGTCAATCTCTTATGCTTACAGTCCAAGATCGCTTGAAATTTGGACAACTAGTCCATTCCTAATATCAAGTCAAAATTATCAAAAGGCACCTTTATCAAGTCGACACGAAATTGATGATCTTATATTCTCAAAGGGCAGTCATTATAAATTATGTCAACTACCACATGCTACCCTATGGGGTTGCTAACCATGATTTCTAGGTCAAGTGGTTCTAAAACAAAACCCAGATCTCATGCCCGAGATATGCATATATATAAATGTGTAGACCTTAGATCTTTCAATGCTAAAATAGAAGAGTCAAGGAGGAGAAAAGTACCAGCTATAATGTCTGGCTCATCTGAATCCTCCTGAGCTCTAATGGCATATTGTCATGCAGGTGCTCTCTGCTCAGATTGAGACTCTAATCTACCTCTCTAAGTTCCTTCTGTCCTCTCTCCTTGGCTACTCCTTTAGGCTCTAATCTAGGTAGATGCTGGTTTCTAACCCACACTCTATCCCTTAGGAAAATCTCTATGAAAATGACATTTTTGTCCATAGGAAAAGCACACTTCTAGCATGTTCATCTAATATTCTCCCCTGTGCCACTTAAAACATATCAGACACTGAGGAGTTAGACCCTTCTTGCACCCTGACCCTAGTGTAGAAGCAGCCTAAGATTATGGCTATCCTACTTTTCCTTTACCACTTTGAGCTAGTTTCTATGACTAGCCCTACTTTTAGGATTGCTGAGTTGAACTAGATTAGAATTCCTTATACCTCTTACCTGATGGTGAGCAACACTAGATACTCCTTGACCCTCTGCTCTTTTCTTTTGACAGAATTCCTTTCTCTCTTTTTGTGCTCCCTTAGTGGATCTATAGATCGATACCAACTATGAGAAGTACCTTATGTTTATTAGTACCACATAGGACTTAATGTCAATATGTAATCTCTTCTCGAATTTTTTACACTTATCAGCCTCAATTGTGATAGTGTCCTTAGCATATCTATTAAGCATGGTGAACTCCTTCTCATATTCACCAATGGTCTTTTAGTCCTATTTTAGATCCACAAAATGTTGTCGCCTCTCATCTAGGTAATCCTCAGTGATATATTTCTTATGGAACTCTATTAGAAAGAACTCCCAAGTCACTTGGTCCTCAGTCTTATACTCTATAAGGTCTTCCCACCATTTTGATGCTTCTTCTTGAAGAAGTAAGAAAGCACAAATCACTTTCACCTTTAGTGTGCATCTCATGTGTCTTATGATTTTCTTAGTGTGATCTATCTAGTATTTTGCCATCATTGGTGAGACCTCACCTTGGCCTTTAAATTCTTTAGCCCTTATTTTTCACTCTCTCTAGATACATCTTTTAGAGAGCTAAAGGAACTATAGGTTGTAGTGGGGGCGGCGGTGGAGTCATAGCAGTAGCCTACCTCAAAAGCTGTAACATCTCCTACAGGAACACTGGCGAAACCTATCCTATAAACTATGCCCTGCTATGCTTATAGACATAAACCTAACTCTTATAGCCTCAGGTGCAACCATAGTTAGAGTACGACTCTCGACTTCATCCTTGCTAGCTTGTGCCAAAGCACTCATCGTATCTGTCGGTAAAAAAATAATTTAATAAGTCACGACATCTAATAGAATGTGATGTAGACTCTAGACTATTTTTAGCACTCAAATGTTAACTAGGAATACCTAAACTTATGACACCCCCTACTGGATTCCCAAAAAACCTAATAAGTGGCGCAGTTCTCGCTAGGTCACCCATCTTAAAATTTCTCCTAAGGTCATTCGTTTAACCTTTCCTAATTTCTCTCCAGATCATGCTATCTAACTACAAAATCACTTTCATAAGTTCCTATGGTTTATTTAGGTTAGGATCAATATGATCCAGTCATTATAGAGGAAATCTACTAACACTCAAATTTCACCTAAAAATTCGGCAGCCATTATGTCCTAACCCAAAATTTGAACAAGCCTATTTAAACACTTCTATAAGTAATTCACAACACCTGGACCCATCTGGTCCCCCATTGTCAGCCTATCATCATCATCATCTAACACACAACAAGAACATGCCTCAGGCCATAGAAGAGCATAAACATCACGCATACTCATTCATTCACCAAAGAAGAAATATAATCACTTAATTTACATCAGTAAGTCATATTTGCTCAATTACATTACATTTCAAAGCCTAAGTACATTTCCTACCCATTTCCCACCTAAGTATATGGATATCTAACTGCATAACAACTACATCCAAAGTCTTCACCTGTATCCTTTGAACCGCTATCATTATGCTTTACAAGGCAGGTCCCGCTGAAGTGCCCCTGCGTACCAAAATTAGTATGCTGAGTATACGAAATACTCAGTGGTGAACTTAAAGCAATTTAATCATGTTATAATATTATTAATTTATCTGAGCAGTTTAAGAATGATTTTATTAGATTATATAACTTAAATATTCACTAAGGTACCAAATTACTAAAATACCCCTAAGTTATTTATCTAGTCTGAAATGGTATTTTTGACTCAGCTAAATCATTTAAAGTGAGGACTATTATTCTTAACCTACATACTTTAAGAGAACCAATTAGTCTATCTTAGAGTGAAAAATTACTAAAATACCCTTTTTTTGTATTTTTATTACTTTTCCTGAAAAGGTCATCCACAAGCTTAAACTTTCTCTTTAGTGATTATTCTTCTTGTTACTTAATTTATTTCACTGTAATTGATCTGACACATCTATGCAAAATGTTTAAAATACTCTTTAGCTTGTATCTTATCAGATCTTGGGAATTATTGTCCCATTTGCTTAATTCACATGTTCATATTCAATTTGTTTATTTATTTAATTATATTCTTTGGCTTGACTAGGAAGATGACACTTTAAGATACTAGAT